>JAGKTI010003654.1:43655-55822 GCA_018397915.1 Birgus latro
GGATGAGAGAAATCTATTGCTGTGTTAAAAATGGCAGTTCTTTATAGGCAGATGATAAGAAACTTCAACGCTTCAAATAGTAGTGATAGGTGGCTTTAAATTTAGTGACAAGCCAAATGGTTTCATATACCAGTAAGCCAGGAAACCATTTCCAGTGCTGGGTGGTAACCATATACATAGAGAAAGAGAGAGAGAGACAGACAAAGAGAGAGAGAAAGAGAGAGAGAATCCTTGCATCCCTATAACATATTTTATAGTAAATTCTTGCTGCTGTCAGGCGAGAGTTATTTAGGTTATAAAGAGTCCTCGTGCAGTGTAGGATTCATGAAGCTATATCCAACCCCAACAGTTAGGACACTTCTTAAAAGTTGAATTATGCAGATGAAATTGTGCATGGAAATCTTAGTTTGGCAAGATCTATACATCATTATAAATCATGTACTGAAAAAGAATGTCCCAGTATTACTAAACAGTGTTATATTTTGCCTGAGATGTCCAAAAGGCAGTGTCAGGCACCAACACATTTAAAGGAAAAATCATATTACATTAATTTTTTCACTGTGTAGGTATATTGTGAAGCATGTAAAATCAAAACCGAAACAGGAATGTTCAGTGCTGCAAAGATGTATTCCAGTCCTCAAAAAGACAAAAATCAGAGATAAAAACATTCATTCATTTCATCTAATCCAATGTTACCCTGTGAAGAGGGCTAGGCATGTTGGTCCTGACATTTAAGATGAGAGTGACCAACCTCACTCATCCCTGAGTGGGATTATATGAGCAGTAAACTCCATCCACCCCTTGGATATAAACCTGCACCTGCTTAATCTGATTGGAGTGCCTTAATTGCCCGCTAAACTTCCAGATGCCATAATATAATAACAACAACTACAAAAACATACTAATTAACAGACCATAGAGTCAGGCTAGATATGTGTACCATTGCTGAACAGAAGGCCACAAAGAAGTCAGAATACTGTGTATATACAGACAGATCACAAAGCAGGAACAATTACACCAGATCACGCTCAAGGTCATCCATCCATCATCCAATCCTATGTTGCCCCATGAGGAGTGTAGGAGCCCAGGGCTAGGCAAGTTGGTCCTGACATTTAAGATGAGAGTGACGCACAAGTGCCATACAAAGAGGAAAAGATAGCAGGGGCTGGACAAACAGAGGGTTAACCATACTACAGATGCTACAAACAGATGTCATACTACAGATGCTACAAACAGATGTCTGATTGGAAAACAGTCAGACAGGTGATTGTCTTGGCCTGTTGGTGTGGATAATATGGCTTGCCAGTGAGGCTTTCCCTGACAAGACTGAGGGAGAGTTCAAGGACATCTCCTCCTACACATCTAACTCCTCAGGGATCCATAGCTACAGTACTCAACGGTACAGTAAGCTGCTACTAAAACTGTATTGTTGAAACAGGCATATCACTAGCCCTTAATATTATGAATCCTGAAGATGGTCAGTATCTCATCCATGCTACAGCATTCTAATAACATTCTTTGTTCATTATTACAAAAGAAGGAAATAATGAAGTGAGAATTCATTAGAAGTTTTATTCATGCCATTTCCATCAAAATGTTACAAATATTCACAAAAGATGTAACTGAGGTAGATTTGGTGCCAAGTCTATAATTATAATAATAACTTAGACAACACAGTAACCTTGCATTATACAAGTCTATTTACAACACAGGAAAAAAAATATGAATGTTTTGAGTTGATTAAAGCTATACACAAAACATTATAAAGCTCACTGAGTGGTTGGTTCCCTGACATTGGTTATAACTAGGTAATGAAGCTGAGATTTTGATTAGTTTAAAGACCTTGTCAAGACAAGAGTACTTCATTATTTTGGTTCACAGTTCATCAGACCATTTAGGCCTTTGTAGTAAAAATGAGTGCTTAATTCTTTTTTAGTGCACCTGGAACTTACTGCAGACTACAACCATTTTGAAATATAGAGTAATAAGAATATAAGAGAGTTTGGATCAGTTGGCTCAAGGATTGTGTGGGTAAGATTGAAAGTCGGACTACAATGTGGGCGATTGTGTGCGTGTATGTGCCAATGGAAGATTGTGCAAGAAGAGTGAGAGCAGAGTTCTGGACAAATGTGGAAGCATGCATGGAAAAGTTTGAAAAGGAATGAGAGAGTGTTTTTGATTGGAGATATGAATGGAAAAGTAGGGAATGTGAAGGTGGATGGAGTAGTTGGTTAGCTTGGTGTGCTTGCAGAGATAAATGAGAATGGCAGTGCTTTGGTGGACATTGTGCAAGGAGGGGGTTGGTGATAACCAGCACCCTCTTCAGACACAAAATGATCCATAGGTATACATGGCGAGTGATGAGAAGAGTGTGTGGTGAACTGAATGAACCGAAGGCAATGACTGATTATGTGTGTGTGTGGATGATAGGATGAGAAAGTGTGTAATGGATGCAAGAGCATATAGAGGCTGGGGCAGAGGACTTTCTGACCACCACTTGGTGATGGTGAGAATCAAGGTCCAAATGAAATGGAGAAATAGAAGGGAAGGACAGGAGGAAGTACTTCATACAAGGAGGGTGGAAAGGTTACAAGAGGATGGAAAAAAAAGGCAGAATATATGAGAGAAGTGGAGGAGCAATTGGATAAGTATGGATTGGAGCTGATGGAGGACGTGAAAGGTGTATGCAAAATATTTACAGAAGAAATCTGTGCAGCGTGTGAGGTGGTGTGTGGGGTGAAGAGAAGATGAAAGGGGGTGCAGGGAACAGCATGGTGGAATGAAGAGGTGAGACAGGCTGTGGCACAAAAGAAGAAAGCATATAGTGAGTGGATGAGAAACAGGGGTGTGGAAGAAATTGAGAGATGAAAGAGAGAGTTATATGTAGAGAGGAAGAGAGAGGTGAAAAGATTTGTAAGAGAGAGTAAGAAGAGAGTGGATGAGGAATTTGGAAGGAATTTTAGTGTAAAGTGGAGGGAATGTAAGAAAATGTTCTGGAAAGAGGTAAAGAGAGTTAGACAGGGTGGCAAAGAAGTTAGTCGGGGAGTGAAAGATGAAAATGGTAGATTACTAGTGGAGAAGGGAGAAAAAGTGAGCAGATGGAGAGAACACTTTAAGGAATTGTTGAACATAGAGAATGAAAGTACTGTGAGCATAAGTGACTGGGGAATGGCTGGGAGACGGAGGGATGTGAGAAGAGAGGAAGAAATCATTAGGATGGAAGTTGTTGAGGCAATGAAGAAAGTCAAAATAGGGAAAGCATCAGGAATTGATGGAGTGTGTGGTGAAATACTGAAGCATGGGGGGAGAAATAAAAGTAGAATGGATATGGAAGATGTGCAGATTGGCGTGGGAGGAAAGTAGAGTCCCAGAGGATTGGAAATCAGGTATAATTATTCCCCTGTACAAAGGAAAAGGAAAAAAAGAAGTGTGTGGTAATCATAGGGGCATGTTTTCTTAGTGTACAGTAATAGGAAAAGTATATGGTAGGATACTTATTGATAGAGTTAAGGAAATAACAGAGAAATTAGTTGGAGAACAGGGAGATTTTAGAAAGGGAAGAGGTTGTGTTGATCAGATATTCATTCTTAGATCTGCAGTGGAAAAGTTTCTAGAAGAGGGAAAGAAGTTGTATGCAGCCTTCATGGATTTGGAGAAAGCATATGACAGAGTGGATAGACAAGGATTGTGGAAAGTATTGAATATATGGAGTAGATGGGAAGTTCTTGAAGGCCGTGAAGAGTATGTATGAATGTGCCTTGGCTACAGTGCGTGTGGATAGTGAACTGAGTGAATTTTTCTATTTGAAGGTTGGATTGAAACTAGGATGTGTCATGTCTTCATGGTTGTTCAATCTGTATATGGATAGGGATATAAAAGAGATACAAGGTAGGGCAGTGGATGTTGGAGCGGGCATAATGAGAGACAGCAGTGTCTGGAAACTCCCTGTACTATTATTTTCAGATGATACTGTGTTGTTAAGTGAAGATAAAGGGAAGCTGCAAGGCTTGGTGGATGAGTATGGGAGAGTGTGTAAGAAATGGAATCTAATGGTGAATGTAGGGAAGATTAAAGTTATGGTCTTTGAGGGAAATGAAGTCAGTGAATGTACAGTGAGGTTGGATGAGGAGAAAATGGAAAATGTGAGTGCATTTAAGTACTTAGGTAGTGTGATGAGTAAAGATGGAAGTTAGAGGGTGAAGTGCTTGAAAGGGTACAACAAGGAAGAAAGGTTGCTTGTTCCTTGAAAGCAGTGATAAGAAACAGGGAAGTGAACCTGGAAGTGAAAAAGTTACTACCATACATGACAGCATTGTGATACCAACTCTAATGTATGGAAGTAAAGCTTGGACCTTGTTGGAGGGACAGAAGTCAAGAGTGAGAGCAGTGGAAATGAGTTATTTGAGAGGAGCATGTGGAGTCACATGGAGAGAGACTGACAAATGAGGAAGTGAAGGAGCATTGTGGTGTGGATGTGGATGTGATAGGAAGTGTTTGGAGAAACACACTGAGGTGGTTTGGCCATGTGGAGAGGATGGAGAGTGAGAGACTGACGAGGAAAGTGTATGTAAGTGAGATGGAGGGGAAAGGGAGAGGGAGGCCAAGGATGCGATGGAGGGATGGAGAGGTATATGAGAGAGGGGGGTGTTGGCTGAGAGCAAGGCAGTGAAATGACGGGGAATAGGGCAACATGGAGGCTATTTGTTTGTGGCCACCCCTTATGGGATTGAGGCATCTGGCAATAGATAGATAGAATAAACCTGTACAAAACATGAACCAAATTAATGGAGTTGTCCCATGTGGTAAAATACCTTGTCTCTATCTTATATAATGTTGCATCTCAGGGTCACTGAGCTTAGTTGTGAAGTGTTTTGTACAGCATAACTAGCAACAGTAGTTTGGTTGACACAAAGTTATTTTTGTTATCAGTGAAAAATAATCATTATAACTAATGCAACACGCTCCAATCCAAAAAGGCCGACGCATGCAAGCATGTTGCAGCCTTCAAAAACGAAATTAACTAATAGTTGTATGTACACACTGGACATGAAATTAAATATACTTTACCATATATACTACATAAATTATTTTAGTTTGATATTTTGTAGTTTATTGCAAACTGATTCAGAATGAATTAATTTCAGATGGTCACTTCACTCTTGCTTACTATATTGTGGAGTTCTTTGTATTTACATTAAATAGCAGATATAAAATAAAGACTTAACCAGCCTATTTACAACAGAGTGAGGACCCCGAGAGGAAATCTTATACTGTATATTAAATGTCTGAGGTAAGGACACACATTCTTAACTATTGTCCACATTGGAATGGCAAGTTTGTAAAAGAGTTAGAATGCTTAACCTACAGTATTTGTTTACATATATGGTGTCTGAACATAATCTGTTTGTCACAAAAATTCATAAGGAAGGTGCTTTGTTCATTATAGTGTATGTACCTAATGTTATATTAATTCTTTCTTTGTGTTTGAAATTTTTTGTACTGGAAAAACTGTCAGATATAGTTATTTCCCTCATGGATATTAGGTAAACAGGTCAACCCCAGTAGAAGGCTCTAAGGGTAAAGTATGGCATTATTTTGACAATGAATATAATGAGGGTGAGATTGACATGAAGCATAATTATAGCATTTCTGTATCAGTGGTGTACTACTTCCCACTTTTAGCTTCATGAATCTTTTATGTTCTTTGTCTTCTGAGAATAGGTGTCATATCCTTAACAAAAATATCAGTTTCACCCTGAACTTGCTCTTTTGCCATTCCCACATTCACATTGGCATGATACTCAGCCTAATGGCAAGACTGGTGGTGTGAATGGAGTATAGCACATAATATTTGTTAGATAATGTTATTTGGTTGAATAGTTCATTAATATTCTTATCATTTCAGTTTGAATTAAAATGTTTTAACCATATTAATATTAAACTTATCATCATGCAGTGTTTTGGGTTTCAGCACTGGACATAAGTTCTGAGGGTTAGCCTTAAAAATCAATAAGGATAGTTTGCCATGGAGAGTTTCACCATCAGACACTCCCCTCCATTCCTCATAAGTCAGAAATAATTTTCATTAACAATTATATTACAGTGGGCTTGCACAGTACGCAAGTGGATGGGCAGTCCTGGTCCTCATGCACTGTGAAATCGCGCACTGTGAATACATAATCTTATGGGAAAAACTACATAAGGACGGTACCCCCCTCATACCTTGATATTATTTGGCCCTTAGAGACATAATAAAGGGAAAATATTTCAGACATATACTACAGATATAGCTACAGTAACAAAAATATTGTCAGTCACCTTAACAACAGTAGACAACAGGCCTGTTGGACTTAAATAACAGGGGTTCCAATACGTGGCAACACTTACAGTGACGCATCCTCCGCTGCACCAGCACTTCCATCCTCAGACTCCACTTGAGCACCTTCCCCACGAGCCTCTAACTCAGTCACTTCAGCCAAGATCCCCTCAAAGTCCAATGTTGACACAACTGACATTGCATCCTCTTCTTCCTCAACAGGAACAGGATCAGACAATGTAGCTGGTTCCTCACTTTCATTTTCTTCAGGTCGCCAAGTGTAACTTGTTATGAGCATCTGCCTCCTCCTGTTAATTTCTAGCCTGTGCCTGTCTGTGTAGAAGCGGAAGGCTTTGTCGATACTAACGAGAACCTCCTCCGTTCTTTGGTGGCTGATTTTGTGTTCCTTCACTTTTTCTTTGAGCTTATCCATGGCAGCAAGGATCTTGCTTATCCTTGACATAGACAGTTCTGTGTTGCTCTTCATCACACTAAGCTCCTCCTTGACTCTGCCTGGCCTTGGGCTTTGCGTCAGCCTCGTCTATCCGTTGCAACACTTCCTGGGGAGGCTGTTCCTCAGTAGCAGTATTTGCTTCTCATATGTCTGCCAGTGAAACGTCCTTGAAACCTGGTACAGATTGTGCTGCTGTCAGTGTTGCTGCCATGATGGGCGTGTTGTTTCGGGGGTGGGGCAAAATGGTGTTTTTGTGCCACTCCTTGCCTCTGCCTCGCATATTGTGGACTAAACTCGCGCAGTCAGGGTTTCTTGGTTATTGTTTTTGGTCACTCGCGTACTATGCAATTCGCATACTGTGAACTCACATACTGTACAAGCCCACTGTACTCTGATGTATACATGTACCGGGTGATTTTTTTTTCCCCCCACAATATATTTTCATGACTCGGCTTCACGTGGGCATGAAAGAGGAATATCTAATGTTATAAAATCCAGTCTAAGTGACAGTTTTCACTGTGTAAGGATGTGGAGCAGTTCATCATTACTCATGGAGTTAAGGGTGTGGATATCAATGCCCAGTGCTCTGGCAACACTCGCCATATCAAGTCCAAAGCTCTTCAGTAGTTCAGTGAAGTTCATCTCTTCTCCTGTGGGGAGAAATTTGTTTATCCATGGTAACTGAAATATTGGTGCTGAAGAGTGATGCCCTCATGCAGTGGCATCAACATAACTGGACAGCTTTGATATAACAATGCCCCTCAACTCTTCCTATACCCCAAGAGGGGACAGTGAACTCCAGAGGAAGAGCAGCATCAGTTTGCAGTCCACTTGGTTCACATCATGATTAGCTTGGGGCCACATTAACAAAGTACCAGTTCTTGACAAAGTATGGGTGTTTTTAGAGTATAGATATTAACCTTTTCTGCCAGAGTATGTCAATTTGAGTTTACTCTTACTACCTCAAATGGTATTTGGCTTATGGAAGTAATCTAGTAATGAAAGGAGTGATTATATCTAACCACTCCTGTTTGAAAAGTCTTTCTTTAGCGTAAATAGAATCACCTAGAGATAATGAATCAGAAATAACACACTCAGGCTGAAGAGGTTAACATAAACTATTAGAGTCTGTGGGTACACTGAGATGAGTGGATACTGTAAATAGGTTGTTTAAACAAACAGAAGTTAGAGGAATAACAGAAAAGAAAGTGCAGAATCTTAACCTAATCTTGTAACAGAGCAACCATCCAAGTGTGGTGAACTGTTGCACAATAATATCAGGAATGTGCCCACCCTTCACCAGACACCTCCCTTATCCTTTTGTATGGATATACTTAAGATTCAGAGATAGTTAGATCTGATAAAATGAACATTCTCTGTCATTGTCAAATCTGCTCAAAGGCTACAAAGGATATACTGCACTCTCTGTTTTTGCCACACCCTAAGTTCATTGGTAATGAGGTACAATGCAAAGAATAATCAACACAGCTGTAAAGTCAGACCAGTGAGTGGATCTGAAGACTGCATTATGTGCTACCTCTCCTGTGGCTGTACTCTAGTGTGCCAGAGTAGTTGTGAATTTACTCATGGCATACGAAAGGACCACTGACTCATGGCTGATCACTCACAAACTTCAACACATAGATTTCTTGGATGGATGGGGATCCTATCATTCTGGTAGTATGAGGATATGGAGATGTCCAGATGAATTTGCAAGCAAGCCAAAACGAGCATAGAGTCTGAGTGAAGCCCTTTTGCACGTCATACTGGTGGGTGACAAGTGGTAAAGAAGTGGATAGAGAAATGGATCCCTGGGTTAGGCAGGGATCAGTTTGAAGATTTGAATTTTACTGAAAGTCTGTCATAACAGATCTTGATACATAGACATATCACAGAAGCATCACTGACAACACAACTACATGAGTCCTTAATGAGACAGTCCTATCATGTTTCAGCTTAAAGGGTTAAGTGTTAGTATCTAACTGGTTGTGTGTGTGTGTGTGTGTGTGTGTTAGTAAAGTCGTACTTACCTTTTGATATGTAAGAGAAAAAAGTTACTTTGGCTGAGTGGGCAGAAACAAATAGTCTTTATAATAATTTCCAATTCTATTCATAGCACGGTTTTCAGTTGCACTGCACCCTGTAACAGGTAGCTGCATTACCCAGAGGCCATTGGTACTGAGGAAAGGAACTTGTAATCTGTCTACTGCTGTTGTGCTGTTGTCAGTTATAATTCCAAAAAATGAACTGTTTTTGTAAAATTTTTCTCTGCATCTAACATAACTTTGAAAGAGCATAATGTTCAATAAATTTTTCCTGTATAGTATTTTCAACCAACCTGAATACTCTAAAACTGACCTGTGAAGGGGTTAAGCAGTTTAGGGCAGGCATAGTTGCAGTGAGGCCAGGCACAGCGGTCAGTAAGGTGTAATGAACTGGATGGACATATACCCTCAGCCCAGTTCTCATTTGGAGTGGAACTGAAGTCTGTGCTGGAGGCCTCTTCATGGTCATTGTTAGATACAGAAATGGAGACTTCTGGCAAAGCTGGAGTGTCATGAAGGGAAGAAGAAGGACTGGAGAAGGACGAAGAGGGATTGGGGAGAGGATGGGGGTTAGGTATGGAAGGATAGTTGGGTAAGATCGAGGAAGAGGAGGAGCTTGGGAGGAAAGATGCTGAGCTTGAAAGGGAAGAGGATGAACTGGAAAATGATGAGCCAGCGTGGAGGGAGGGAGAACCCAAGAAGAGGGAAGGGGCAGTGGTGGAGAAAGGATAGTGATGACTGAGTGGAGATAAGGAGGGTGGAGAAGACTGAGTGTGGAGGAGGTAAAGGGAGCGTGCTGATCTCACACCATCAACTAGAACCTCCATCCCAGCAACATCTGAAAGATTAAGGAAAATTGAAATACAGTGCAATATTTCCTTCTGTGTTCCTGAATCCTACCGCACTCCATCCCTGAGAGGGAAAATAAGTATAGATGATGGTGATGAAATATAGCATAATTAGTTAAAGGTCCGTATTATTGGTTAAAGAAGCTCCCTAGCACGTCTTTCTTAGCTATTTATATTTGGATATGGCTAATTAATATAAATTTGTGTTCTTTATGCTGAAGATGGTGGTACTGGAATTATTTAAATGACACAAAGGAGGATGGTAAAAGTAATATGCAAAATAAGTCACTTAGGAAGAGCTGTTAGGGATCTTCTTTACCTGACAAGAATATGGGTCAAAGACTGTCATATTCCCAAAGGATATGCAAGATGGTCAAAAAAATAAATACAGACACACACACACACACACCTTGAAAAAGTTGGCAGATTCTATGGATTCATGTTGTCACATTTCACAAAAATTGTGTGTGGTTTGACCTCAGACCTCACAAAACCTTTCAACAGGCCTAAATCCAGAAAATGGCAAAGACGTTCTGGGGTGTATGCTTTAGGAATAAATACAGGTCTACAGTGAAGTGGTGAAGAAATGAAGATATTACACCAAATCTGTAAAGTGTTTGGAAGGAGAAAGAAAGAAAGGAGGAGGAGGAGGAGGAGGAAAGAAACTGAGCAAATACAGCAGGGTGGTGGAGAAGGAGGGGGAAAGAAACAGCAAATACAACAAGGTGGAGGAGGAGGAGAAAGAAGAGGAAGAAGAAAATGAAGAGATGAGGAGGGGTAAGAGGAGGAAAGAAACTGAGAAAATACAGCATGGTGGAATAAATATACTACATCTAAAAAGAATTTTTGAGAAAGACATTATTCAAATTGGAATGCTGAAATTGGTATGAGTTATAGCATAGAAAGTAATACGAAGCATATGAATTAAATAGACTCAGATGACTTACCAGAGTGATTTTCTAATTCCCTTATCCTTCACCCCCCAACCCCCACCCGCATCCCATGTTGAGGGATGGCACTGACTGTACATGTCAGTATGGTACAGAACAGAGATAAGGAGAAGAATATGGAATAAAATAGGTAATGATCAGAGATATGTGAGTCTAATAGGACTGGCAGGCTGATGAAATAAAAATACTATAAAAATGCTCCACACATACACACACACACACACACACACACACATCACACTGTATCGTTTTTATAAACTCTCCAGCATGCTTGCATGCGTTGGCCTTGGTCACCTGATGGCGGTTCTCCACACCGCTCGATCTCTGGCAGCCTCCCTATTCAATCCCTTATCCCTGAGGTCACTCCCTTTGATCTCACCCCAGGTCTTTTCAGTCCGTCTCTTACAGCCCCATCCCTGACATTCACACTTCTCACCTTCTGTACCCAACTGTCATCCTCCATCCTCCCAATATGCCCAAATCATCTCAATCTACCTCTCCTCATCACAACATCAATGCACTTCAGTCACATCCTTCTTCTCAACTCTTCAGTAATAATTCAAGTCCCCTCTGGCCTCACATTCAAGGAGACTACATATCCATCTCATCACTGTTTGAGCCAACAAATATCCTCTTCCTCTACTACCCAGTTCTCACTACCATACAGCATTATGCTCCCAACACATGCCACATACAAAAATCCCTTAGGACAAAGGGAGATCCCTCTCTATGTTAGGAGAGGTAACAGCTCCCTAAACTTCCTCCAACCATTCCTTATCCTAGCCACAGAACTAGTTCCAGCCTCACCCCCAGCACATAACATGTCCTCCAAATATTAAAACTCCTCTCCACACTCAAGAGACTCACCAGGAAGATCAGTTCTTTCATGCCTGACACACTGCACACACAAAATCAGCATTCTCATGCAGCCAACCTCAAATACCACTACCACCTCTCTTATGCACCTACTTATCACAAACAATGCATAGGATGGAGTTACATCCCACACCCTTGTGGTACACTGCACATGACCCCACTCCCTCTGCTTTGACAGTACCACCACCAGCTATAGATGTTGTCACGTTTGTTTTATCGGCATTTACTCACGGAAAGTATTGACTTTTTTTTGCCGACGTCATTCTTTTTCGCGTTAAGTGAAGTAGGGTCAATACTACCCTCCCCTGTGATGCGAAATGCGCTGACGCTTTTTCATTGGGAGCTGGCAACCCTGCTTGATAGGTTTGCCACCACAGGAGCAGGCTCAGTAATGTTTGGGCAGCCACAGGAGGAGGATTGTCTCTGTGTGTGATGCACCACGAGGGCATGTTTTGACTCAAATAACACAGTTATTTGGTTACCTACCACATTCTCATCATGCTTAAAGTAACCACAAGCAAGGACAAACGTGTGGAAGTGATTACTTTATACAAAGCTGGCCACAAACTCCCATTTATTGCAAATCAGATGGTGTTAGACTGAGGACAGTGCAGAGACTGGTGAAGCGGTTCAAGGACAGTGGGGAGGCCATTCCTCCCACTCCACTTCCCAAGCCTG
>JAGKTI010003655.1:2010-24642 GCA_018397915.1 Birgus latro
TGCTGGTACGTAAATCGGTTTTGTCTCGTGTTTTACGTTAATATGGTGTTTGATTAGATTTCTACAACCTAAGTTTTCACCAGGTAATGCAACTGCTTGTCTTTGTTTTTCCAGGACGTCTAGTAAATCGTTTGTCACGTCAGAATTATCTGAGCAAACCAAATTCTCCTTTATGCACTCTCTGTTTGTCGAGTTTACTCTACTGGACGTTCCCTCTACTGTCACTTCTCGTATTGGGGCTGGGCATATCTCTAACCTACAAATACAGGTTCCTTTCTTGATCCTCACATCTCCATTCATGGTGTTAGCTAAAATGACATTAGTTTCACCATTTTTATTCATCCGACACAGAGCACTCTCAATTAAAATGCCATTTATTCTAACCGTCTCTTCTAATGCAATGACATTACAATTTCTAAGCTGACTTTTGATCGTGATTTTCGTGAATGATTTTGGTGGTAGAATTACAACATAATTAATGCTTGCTGGGTAAATAAGCGAGTCACGGTTGGTTTGTGGTTGTGTAAGCGAGTCCTCGCGTCCATTTTCTTTGAGTCGTTGTACGTCGGACTCATCTATTTTGGTTTTGTGTGTAATCGTTCTTGTGACGCTAGTTTTCCTATAACTGCTGGTTGTATTATCAGGAGATGAAATTTCCTCAATGAATTCGCTCTCATAATGAATCCATTAAAATGTGGCATCAGTATTATATCTTCTTTCCTCATCGTGTTTAATCCAACTAAACCACTTCCTCTGATTGATAATTTTTCTACTACATAAAAGGTGGTAGTGAATGATTTTGTGGTCTCTGTGAACTTCATGTTTAACTCAATCATAACTTCATGTTTAACTCAATCATACCAATAACATGTATTTCTTTACCATCCACTGTGTGTAAATGTAAGTCTGAGTTTTCCAGAAATGTCACTTTTCTTCTCATTCTAAAAATTCTTTCTAACTCATCTTGCGTTATTAAGTTCACTGGTGAGCCTGAATCCAAAAATAATGAAATCTCTTCCTCCTCACATACAGCAGAGACAAAAATGCTTTCGTTTCCAAAGAGACTTCCTATGTTGACTGTTTATTTGGATGTTTTATGTGTCGTCGTTTTTTTGTGCTGGTACGACCTTCCCCCGACCTATGGACGGATATCAATCTTTCTACTGTTTTACATTCTGACGTTCAGTGACCTACACACCTATGGTGTCTGCAATATGCTTCGAATCCATTTGCTTTTTTGCCTATCCTCCATTGTTCTTATATAACATTCAGATTTTGTGTGCCTAGGTTTTGCACAATAGTAACAGAGTGTGTTACTTGAGCTGAACCTACGAGGTGATCTTCCCTTTGTGTGTCTTTGTGTTGATCGATGTCTACTGGGATTCCTGTCAAACTTTTGTACCGCCCTGTTGCCTGGTGTGCGGGAGCGAGTCCTTGAGCTAACCTGACTGTGTGCTTGTTTCTGAACTGGACGTGATTGTCTGTAGTCCTTGGGACTTGACTTATTTATCCCTGCTACTATTTCTGGTACTTTGATTCCTGGTTTGGTGAGCTGTGATGTGTCAGTGACACCAGGTTTACTGCAGTTTAATTCTACTTCATAAATGAAATCAAGTAAGCACATTCCTGGATTATATGGGATGGTTTTTGCTATTTTCAGCACCCTGTCAGAAAACTGACATTGGGCTGATATATAGCCAATGATGTCAACGACATGCACTGGTGACATCTCACCAACCTCTGTGACCCAGTTTGAGTTTTCTAAGCTAGCTAACAAGGTTTTCTTAATAGTGGAAATATCTGATGTTATATCTCCTAGATCTGAGCCTCAGTGTGTTTGCCTAAGGAAGTCTACAATTTTGTGTAATTCTGGGGTTATACCACCAAGAAAATTCTTGCCTCCCGAGAATTTCCTGAGAAATTCTGTCTTAAATTCCTCGAATTTTGTGGCTCTCATCAACTTATCAGAACGTAATAAATTGCCGGCAGGGCATCGTTCTTGGTTTATTCTAGCTGAAAAACAGCTATTTTCCCTTTTTCGTCCGTAATGTTTCGCCTAATGAAATACTGCTGACAGTGTTCAGTGAGGGTGTTCACGTCTATTTTGTATTTTTCTGTACCAGAGAATTTTGGTAGTTCACTCTCTTCATGACAAATGTACACTGGAAAGGGATTATTACTGGAATTCTGTGGAGAAAGCATTGCACTCGTGCTTGCGGTTTTTGTGTTATCCATCTTTAAATTTTTTGTTTTGCAATCGTCATTTACTGGCAATTTATATGTTTTTCCTGACCTTAATACTCTATGGTCTGTGTTATAGTAGACGTGAGGAAAATTTGTATAATGTTCACTATCTACATCTGAAAATTCTGACCAAGAGTCATCATCATTTACTTCAACGTATGTTGAGTCTGTTTGTTGTTCTTTATCTAGCTTGTTTTGTTTCCTGAGTTTGGTTTTCTGCTGGTTCCTCTGTATTTGATGGTGTTTCGATATTTATATTATGTTGATCGTCTTCTGGTGTTTGTGTAAGAGATACAGTTGATCCTTCGGGCACTAATAATGGAACTCTGCTCAGCATAATGGGACCACTTACTACTTTATATGTTACCCATCTCACATATGTCAGTGTAAATTGTGTAATTGTCTCTTACTGTTTAGTTTGTGATTTTTATAATGATGAATAGATGCTTGGGTCATTAACAATGTGTTAGTGTTTTATGGATAGTTGTGTAATTGATGAATTGTTAACTAATACAACCTTGGTTGGAATAAATTAACTCACTAGAACAGTTGTGGAGATACAGCCGTGGTATGACGAAAGAGGTGTTGTTGTTGAAGGTCAACACGTCAGCATCGTTGTTATCACTGAGGTAGGCAGATACTCGCTCTAGACGTCTCACACTTCCTGTTGAGGTGGGTCCTTGTTATGATGCGTCAGCGCTCGATGTCGTCCATGGAGTAGGCAGACAGGCTGGCAGAAAGGCAGACAGACAGGTGCGGCAGGCCGTTGTTTTCAAGCACTTGGGCTGACTGGCGTGTTATGATGATCTTGCAGTGTGTAGGCCCGTGCTTTGCTGTGGTAGTTGTGGTGGAGATGGTGATGGGGGTTGTGGTGGAGAAGGTGGGGATCG
Source organism: Birgus latro (assembly GCA_018397915.1). Lineage (NCBI taxonomy): Eukaryota > Metazoa > Arthropoda > Malacostraca > Decapoda > Coenobitidae > Birgus > Birgus latro. The sequence goes on from JAGKTI010003655.1 coordinate 5,145, forward strand.
TGGTGGAAGGTAGTGGAGGTCGTGATGGTGGGTGGTGGTGGTATGGGAGAGTCAGCAGTCTTAGCTCATCATGCTGGGTCAGACCGTTAGCGCCATTCCTCCCTCGTCACTCTTCTTCATTGTTGTTTGTATTTTCTCACCTCTTCGTTTGCTTCTTATTTTGTAGTGTTTGATTCCTCCTTAGTCGGTAGCGTTGTTGATCGACGTAAGCTATTGTTTCTCGTAAATCGTGGAGTTGAGATGGTTAGGACGAGACGTTAATCGGCTTTATTTACCGCTGTTAAGTGGTCGTAGTGGGTACGTTGTTACCGCTGCACAACAATCTCGGTGGCGTAGTTTTTCGTAGATGGGTTCATTGTTACCGCTGCACACCAATCTCGGTGACGTAGTTTTTCGTAGATGGGTTCGTTGTTACCGCTGCACACCTCGGTAGCGTGATCGGAAATACTTGTTGGGAAGTCGATGATGGGTTCTTTAATACAACCAGAATTAAGTCATGAGACGTATTATCAATGAAGGTGAGCTACAGGACTCTTGGGTTACTGAGTTTTATTGTAGATTTATCTTGATAGCGATTTACAATGATCTTAGCGTGACGGCCAGTCTCCCCTTTCTCCTTACTTTGCCCTAATTGTGCTCTCGGGCATTCTCTATCCCCTTCTCTCCCTTTCTGATGTGAAGGGCTTCTCTCTGCCATTACATACAGGTGGGAAAGGATGTTTAGGTAAGGTAGTAGTGTCTAATCGATCTCCTGTGGGCTTCCACGTGTTTGAATACATCATGAGTTTCTTGCTTGTTTAGACTACGAGGATATTTTGAGAAACATCATATGTTAGGATTCTTGATAATCTGGGACAAAAGACTGTGTACAGATATCATGTGAAATCAGACACTACATCCAGTACATTGTGTTATGAGATATATACTAATGTCTATATACTATCTACAGTAGGTGTCGGTGCAAGAAACACGAAGTAGTTTATCATGAAATCTTCGTTGCCGACTAGAAATGAACCGGGTTTCATGATGACTATAAATATTTTGTGTCTAGTTCACACAGAGCGATGGATCATGGTATAAATCCTACGTGAAGTATCAGGAAAGGTGTCACTGAAGAAGGATCAAGTAGGGTATCATTAAATGTCAATTTACAGTAAGAAATCAACCTTATTCCAAGAGGACTATAAATATTTTTCTCCGGTTTCCTGCGATTCTTTGTTCGTAATGTTGAAACAGGAACCAATCATATCATGGTAGGTGTCGGTGCATCAAAGANCAGATAAGGTGTCACTGAAGTATAATCAAGTAGGGTGTTATGAAATATCCAGTTACAATTAGAAGTCAACCTATATCCAGGATGATTATAAATCTATTTGTTCAGTTTTCTGTGATTATTTGTTCGTAGAGAGAAACGCACGATGCATATCAGAGTATGTGTCAGTGAAAGAAATACAAGGTAGTTGCTGGAAAGAGATGAACCCGATTTCAGTTTGAATATAAATATATTCTCTCTTGTTTTCACGGAGCCATACATCATAGTAATAATCGCAGCTGAAGTATCAGGTAAGGTGTCACTGAAGAAAGATCAAGTATGTTCTTATGAATAATTTGATTTCAGTCAGAAGTCATTCTTATTTCAGAATGACTTTAAATATTCGTGTTGCCTTTTTTTCAATGCATTATCGGTGTGAAAAACTTTCCAGAAGTATCGCGTAATGTGTCACTAGTGGAAAGATAAAGTTATTTATTATTAAAAATCGGTTTTCATCTAGAAATGAGCCCAATTTCAGGATGACTATAAATATTTTGTGTGGTTGTCACGGAGCCAAGGGCGTGGTAAAAATCACTCCTGAAGTATCAGGTAAGGTGTCAATGAAGATGGATCATGTAGGACATTATTAAAAGTCCATTTACAGTAAGAAATCAATATTATTCCAACTATAAATATTTTTCTCCCGTTTTCTGCGAATGTTTGTTCGTAATGTTGAAATAGCAACCATTCATATCATGGTAGTTGTCGGAGCAGGAAAGACGAAGTAGTTTATCATGAACTCTCCGTTGGAGACTAGAAATGAACCCCATTTCATGATGACTATAAATATTTTGTGTCTAGTTCACGAGGAACGATGGATCCTTGTAAAATTCGCACCTGAAATATCAGGATAGGTGTCAATGAAGAAGGATCAAGTAGGGTATCATTAAATGTCAAATTACAGTAAGAATTCAGCCTTATTCCTGGATGACTATAAATATTTTTCTCCGGTTTTCTGCGATTCTTAGTTCGTTCTATTGAAAAAGGAACCAAGCATATCAGAGTAGGTGTCTATACAGGAAATACGAAGTAATTTATCATGAAATCTTCGTTGCAGACTAGAAATGAACCCGATTTTATAATGACTATAAATATTTTTTGTGTAGTTCACACAGAGCGATTTTAACTGGAAAAAATGAAAATCGCACTTGACGTATCAGGTAAAATGTTACTGAGCAAAGATCAAGTAGATTATTATGAAAATTTCGTTTTCAATCAGCAATCATTACGATTCCAGGATGACTACACACTTTTTTTTTTTTTTTCAGAATTTGCATTGAATTTTCGTGATAAAAAACGCTACCGATATTTCAAGTAAGGTGTCATTTTTGGAAAGATAATGTAATTAATTATTGAAAATTCTTTTTCGACTAGAAATGAACCCGATTTTTGGATCACTATAAATATTTTGTGTGTGTGATTTCTCAGTGCATCGTTCGTGGTAAAAATCGGACCTGATGTATCAGACAAGGTGTTACTGAAGTGAAATCAAGTAGATTGTTATAAAGTATCCAGTTACAATTAGAAATCAACCTCAATCCTGGATGATTATAAATGTGTTTGTTCTGTTTTCTGCGATTATTTGTTCGTAGTGAGAAACGCACCAAGCACATCAGAAAACGTGTCAGTTAAAGAAATACAGTACTTGCTGGAGAGAGATGAATCCGATTTCAGTATAACTATAAATATTTTCACTCTTGTTTTTACGGAGCCATACATCGTAGTAATAATCGCAGCTGAAGTATCAGGTAAGGTGTCAGTGAAGAAAGATCAAGTATGTTCTTATGAATAATTTGATTTCAGTCAGAAATCATTCATGTTTCAGAATGACTATAAATATTCGTGTTGCCTTTTTGGCAGTGCATTATCGGGGTGATAATCGCTCCAGAAGTTTCCCGTAAGGTGTCACTAGTGGAAAGATAAAGTTGTTTGTTATTAAAAGTCCGTTTTCGACTAGATATGAGTCCAATTTCAGGATGACTATAAATATTTTGTGTGGTTTTCACGGAGCCATGAATCGTGGTAAATATTGCTCCTGAAGGTGTCATTGAAGATGGATCAAGTACCGCATCATTAAAAGTCTATTTACAGTAAGAAATCAACATTATTCCAAGACGACTATAAATATTTTTCTTCCGTTTCCTGCGATTCCTTGTTCGTAATGTCGAAATTGGGACCAATCATATCATGGTAGGTGTCGGTGCAGGGAAGACGAAGTAGTTTATCATGAAATCTTTGTTGCCAACTAGAAATGAACCCAATTTCTTGATGACTATAAATATTTTGTGTCTAGTTCACACAGAGCGATGGATCCTTGTAAAATTCGCACGTGAAGTATCAGGAAAGGTGTCACTGAAGAAAGATCAAGTAGGGTATCATTAAATCTCAAATTACAGTAAGAAATCAACCTTATTCCAGGATTACTATAAATATTTTTCTCATGTTCTCTGCGATTCTTAGTTCATACTATTGAAAAAGGAACCAAGCAAATCAGGGTAGGTGTCTATGCAGGAAAGACGAAGTAGTTTATCATGAAATTTTCGTTGCCTTCTACAAATGATCCCGATTTCATGATGACTATGAATATTTTGTGTCTTGTTCTCTTGTTCACACGGAACGATGAACACTGATAAAAATAAAAATGGCACCTGACGTATCAGATAAAGTGTTACTGAACAAAGATCAAGTATATTACGATGAAAATTTCGTTTTCAATCAGCAATCATTACGATTCCAGGATGACAATAAACTTTTTTTTTTTTACGACTTTGCAATGTATTTTCGCTGTGAAAAACGATCCTTATATTTTTAGTAAGGTGTCATTCCTGGAAAGATAATGTAAATGATTATTAAAAAATCTTTCCCGACTAGAAATGAACACGATTTCAGGATCACCATAAATATTTTGTGTTTGGTTTTCCAATGCAACGTTCGTGGCAAAAATCGCACCTGATGTATCAGAAAAGGTGTCACTGAAGTTTAATCAAGTAAGTTGTTATAAAATATCCAGTTACAATTAGACATCAACCTGAATCCAAGATAATTACAAATCTATTTGTTCGGTTTTCTGCGATTATTTGTTCGTAGTGAGAAACGCACCAAGCATATCAGAGTACGTGTCAGTGGAAGAAATACAAGGTAGTTGCTTGAGAGAGATGAACCCGATTTCAGAATGACTATAAATATTTTCTCTCTTGTTTTGACGGAGCCATACATCGTAGTAATAGTCGCAGCTGAAGTATCAGGTAAGGTGTCATTGAAGAAAGATCTAGTATGTTTTTATAAATAATATGATTTCACTCAGAAGTCATTCATATTTCAGAATGACTATAAATATTCGTGTTGCTATTTTTGCAATGCATTATCGGGGTGAAAAACTTTCCAGAAGTTTCGCGTAAGGTGTCACTAGTTTAAAGATAAATTTATTCATTATTAAAAATCCGTTTTCAAAAAAAAATGAGCCCAATTTCAGGATGACTATAAATATTTTCTGTGTTTTTCACGGAGCCATGGTTCGTGGAAAAAATCGCTCGTGAAGTATCAGGTAAGGTGTTATTGAGGAATGATCAAGTAGGGCATCATTATAAGTCCATTTTCAGTAAGAAATAAACCTTATTCTGGGATGAATATAATTATTTTTCTTCCGTTTTCTATGATTCTTTGTTCGTAATGTTGAAATAGGAACCAATCATATCATGGTTGGTGTCGGTGCAGGGAAGACAAAGTAGTTTATCATGAAATCTCCGTTGTCGACTAGAAATGAGCCCGATTTCATGATGAGTATAAATACTTTGGGTCTCGTTCACACGGAGCTATGGATCATGGTAGAAATCGCACTTGAAGTATCAGGAAAGGAGTCACTGAAAAAAGATCAAGTATGGTATCATTAATTAAATGTCAAATTACCGTCAGATATCAACCTTGTTCCAGGATAACTATAAATATTTTTCTTTCGTATTTTGCGATTCTTTGTTCTTACTATTGAAAAACAAACCAAGCATATCAGAGTAGGTGTCTATGTAGGAAAGACGAAGTAGTTTATCATGAAATCTTCGTTGAAGGCTAGAAATGAACCCGATTTCATGATGACTATAAATATTTTGTGTCTAGTTCACACGGAACGATGGACTCTGGTAAAAATGAAAGTCACACCTTCCGTAACAGTAAGGTGTTGCTGAACAAAGATCAAGTAGGTTATTATGAAAATTTCGCTTTCAATCAGAAATCATTACGATTCCAGGATGACTATAGACTTTTTATAACGACTTTGCAATGTATTTTCGTGGTGAAAAACACTCCCTATATTTCCAGTAAGCTGTCATTGGTGGAAACATAATGTAACTGATTATTAAAAATTCTTTCTCGACTAGAAATGTACCCTATTTCAGGATCACTCTAATATTTTATGTGTTGTTTTCCAGAGCATCGTTCGTGGTGTAAATTGCACCTGACGTATCAGACAAGGAGTCACTGAAGTATAATCAAGTGGGTTGTTATGAAATATCAAGTTACAATTAGAAATCAACCTAAATACAGGATGACTATAAATCTATTTGTTCAGTTTTCTGCGATTATTTGTTCGTAGTGAGAAACTCACCAAGCATATCAGAGTAAGTGTCAGTGAAAGAAATACAAGGTTGGTGCTGGAAAGAGATGACCCGATTGCAGTATGACTATAAATATTTTCTCTCTTGTTTTCACGGAGCCATACATCGCAATAATAATCGCAGCTGAAGTATCAGGTAAGGTGTCATTGAAGAAAGATCAAGTATGTTCTTATGAATAATTTGATTTCAGTCAGATTTCATTCATATATCAGAGTGACTATAAATATTCGTGTTGCGTTTTATGCAGTGCATTATCGGAGTGAAAAACTCTCCAGAAGTTTCGCATAAGGTGTCACTAGTGGAAAGATAAAGTTATTATTAAAAATCCGTTTTCGACTAGAAAGAGCCCAATTCCTGGATAAGTATAAACATTTTGTGTGGCTTTCACGGAGCCATAGTTCGTGGTAGAAATTGATCCTGAAGTATCAGGCAAGGTGTCAATGATGATGGATGAAGCATGGCATAATCAAAAGTCCATTTACAGTAAAAAATCAACCTTATTCCAGGATGACTATTAATATTTTTCTCCCGTTTTCTGTGATTGTTTTTCGTAAAATTGAAATAGGAGCCAATCATATCATGGTAGGTGTCGGTGCAGGAAAGACGAAGTACAGTAGTTTATAATGATATCTCCGTTGCCGACTACAAAGGAACCTGATTTCTTTATGACTATAAATATTTTGTGTCTACTTCAGACGAAGCGATGGATCCTGATAAAAATCGCACCTGAAGTATCACGAACGGTCTTACTGAATAAAATGATCAAGAAGGGTATCATTAAATGTCAAGTTACTGTAAGAAATCAACCTTATTCCAGGATTACCATAAATATTTTTCTCCCGTTTTCTGCGATTCTTCATTTGTTCTGTTGAAAAAGGTACCAAGCATATCAGGGTAGGTGTCTATGCAGGAAAGACGAAGTAGTTTATCATGAAATATCCGTTGCCTATTAGAAATGAACCCGATTTCATGATGACTATCAATATTTTGTGTCTAGTTCAGACGGAGCGATGGATCCTGTTAAAAATCGCACCTGAAGTGTCAGGAAAGGTGTCACTGAAGAAGGATCAAGTAGGGTATCATTAAATGTCAAATTACAGTAAGAATTCAACCTTATTCCAGGATGACTATAAATATTTTTCTCCCCGTTTTCGGCGATTCTATTTACGTATTATTGAATTAGGAACCAAGCGTATCAGGGAATGTCTCTATGCAGGAAAGACGAAGTAGTTTATCATGAAATCTTCGTTGCCGACTAGAAATGAACCCGATTTCATGATGAATAAATATTTTGTATCTATTTCACATGGAGCGATGAACCCTGGTAAAAATACAAATCGCAACTTACGTCACAGTAAGGTGTTACTGAACAAAGATCAAGAAGATTATTTTGAATATTTCGTTTTCAATCAGCAATCATTACGATTCCAGGATGACTATAGACTTTTTTTCCGACTTTGCAATGTATTTTCGTGGTGAGAAACGCTCCCGATATTTCAATTAAGGTGTTATTGGAGAATAAATTATGTAATTGATTATCAAAAATTCTTTATAGACTAGAAATGACTCTGATTTCAGGATCACTATAAAAATTTTCTGTGTGGTTTTCCAGTGCATCGTTTGTGGTAAAAATCGCACCTGACGTATCAGATGAGGTGTCACTGAAGGATAATAAAGTAGGTTATTATAAAATATCCAGTTAAAATTAGAAATGAACCTGAATCCAGGATAACTGTAAATCTATTTGTTCAGTTTTCTGCGATTATTTGTTCGTAGTGAGAAACGCACCAAGCATATCAGAGTATCTGTCAGTGAAAGAAATACAAGGTTGTTGCTGGAAAGAGATGAACCCGATTGCAATATGACTATAATTTTTTTCTCTCCTGTTTTCACGGAGTCATACATCGTAGTGATAATAGCAGCTGAAGTATCAGGTAAGGTGTCATTGAAGAAAGATCAAATATGTTCTTATGAATAATTTTATTTTAGTCAGATTTCATTCATATTTCGGAATGACTATAAATAGTCGTGTTGCATTTTTTGGAATGCAATTTCGGGGTAAAAAACTCTCCAGATGTTTCGGGTAAGGTGTCGCTAGTGGAAAGATAGAGTTATTTATCATTAAAAATCCGTTTTCGACTACAAATGAGCCCAATTTCAGGATGACTATAAACATGTTGTGTGGTTTTCACGGAGCAATAGGTCGTTTTAAAAATCGCTCATGAAGTATAAGGTAAGGTGTCATTGAACATTGATCAAGTAAGGCATCATTAAAAGTCCATTTATAGTATAAAATGAACCTTATTTCAGGATGACTATAAATTTTTTTCTCCCTTTTTCTTCGATTCTTTCTTCGTAATGTTCAAATAGAAATTTATTCCAGGATAACTATAAATATTTTTTTCCCGTTTTCTGCGATTCTATGTTCGTACTATTGAATTAGGAACCAAGCGTATCAGGGAATGTCTCTATGCAGGAATGACTAAGTAGTTTATCATGAAATCTTCGTTGCCGACTAGAAATAAACCCTATTTCATTATGACTATAAATATTTTGTATCTAGTTCACACGGAGTGATGAACCCTGGTAAAAATACAAATCGCAACTTACGTCACAGTAAGGTGTTACTGAACAAAGATCAAGTAGATTATTATGAAAATTTCGTTTTCAATCAGCAATCATTACGATTCGAGGATGAATATAGACTTATTTTTTTGACATTGCAATTTATTTTTGCAGTGAAAAACACTCCCAATATTTCAATTAAGTTTTTATTGGAGAATAAATAATGTAATTGATTATTAAAAATTCTTCATTATACTAGAAATGAATCCAATTCCAGGATCACTATAAAAAATTTCTGTGTTGTTTTCCAGTGCAACGATATTGGTAAAAATCGCACCTGACGTATCAGATAAGGTGTCACTGAAGGATAATAAAGTAGGTTATTATAAAATATCCAGTTGCATTTAGAAATCAACCTGAATCCAGGATGACTATAAATCTATTTGTTCAGTTTTCTGCGATTATTTGTTCGTGGTGAGAAACGCAAAATGCATATCAGAGTAAGTGTCAGTGAAAGAAATACAAGGTTGTTGCTGGAAAGAGACCAACCCGATTGCAATATGACTATAAATATTTTCTCTCCTGTTTTCACGGAGTCATACATCGTAGTAATAATAGCAGCTGAAGTATCAGGTAAGGTGTCATTGAAGAAAGATCAAGTATGTTCTTATGAATAATTTGATTTCATTCATATTTCATTCATATTTCAAAATGACTATAAATATTCGAGCTGCGTTTTTTGCAATGCATTATCGGGGTGAAAAACTCTCCAGATGTTTCGCATAAGGAGTCACTAGAGGAAAGATAAAGTTATTTATTATTAAAAATCCGTTTTCGACTAGAAAGGAGCCCAATTACAGGATAAGTATAAACATTTTGTGTGGCTTTCACGGAGCCATAGTTCGTGGTAGAAATTGCTCCTGAAGTATCAGGTAAGGTGTCAATGATGATGGATCAAGCAGGGCATCATCAAAAATCCATTTACAGTAAGAAATCAACCTTATTCCAGGATGACGATTAATATTTTTCTCCCGTTTTCTGTGATTGTTTGTTCGTAAAATTGAAATAGGAGCCAATCATATCATGGTAGGTGTCGGTGCAGGAAAGACGAATTAGTTTATCATGAAATCTCAGTTGCCGACTAGAAAGAACCCGATTTCTTTATGACTATAAATATTTTGTGTCTACTTCAGATGGAGCGATGGATCCTCATAAAAATCGCACCTGAAGTATGACGAAAGGTGTAACTGAAGAAAATGATCAAGAAGGGTATCATTAAATGTCAAATTACTCTAAGAAATCAACCTTATTCCAGGATTACTATAAATATTTTTCTCACGTTTTCTGCGATTCTTCGTTCGTACTATTAAAAAAGGTACCAAGCATATCAGGGTAGGTGTCAATTCAGGAAAGACGAAGTAGTATATCATGAAATATCCGTTGCCGATTAGAAATGAACCCGATTTCATGATGACTATCAATATTTTGTGTCTAGTTCAGAGGGAGCGATGGATCCTGATAAAAATCGCACCTGATGTATCAGGTAAGGTGTCACTGAAGAAGGATCAAGTAGGGTATCATTAAATGTCAAATTACAGTAAGAAATCAACTTTATTCCAGGATGATTATAAATATTTTTCTCCCGTTTTCTGCGATTCTATGTTCGTACTATTGAATTAGGAACCAGTCGCATCAGGGAATGTCTCTGTGCAGGAAAGACGAAGTAGTTTATCTTGAAATGTTTGTTGCCGACTATAAATGAACCCGATTTCTTGATGACTATAAGTATTTTGTGTCTAGTTCACACGGAGCGATTGACCCTATTAAAAATAAAAATCGCACCTTACGTAACAGTAAGGTGTTACTAAACAAAGATCAAGTAGATTATTTTGAAAATTTCGTTTTCAATCAGCAATCATTACGATTCCAGGATGACTATAGACTTTTTTTCCGACTTTGCAATGTATTTTCGTGGTGAAAAACGCTCCCGATATTTCAAGTAAGGTGTCATTGGTGAATATATAATTTAATTGATTATGATAAATTCTTTCTAGACTATAAATGAAACCGATTTCGGGATCACTATAACAATTTTGTCTGTGGTTATCCAGTGCATCCTTCGTGGTAAAAATCGCACCTGACATATCGGATAAGATGTTACTAAAGGATAATAAAGTAGGTTATTATAAAATATCCAGTTACAATTATAAATCAACCTGATTCTAGGATGACTATAAATCTATTTGTTCAGTTTTCTGCGATTATTTGTTCGTAGTGAGAAATGCACCAAGCATATCAGTGTAAGTGTCAGTGAAAGAAATACAAGGTTGTTGCTCGAAAGAGATGAACCCGATTGCAATATGACTATAAATATTTTCTCTCTGGTTTTCACGGAGTCATACATCGTAGTAATAATCGCAGCTGAAGTATCAAGTAAGGTGTCATTGAAGAAAGATCAAGTATGTTCTTATGAATAATTTGATTTTAGTCAGATTTCATTCATATTTCAGAATGACTATAAATATTCGTGTTGCGTTGTTTGTAGTGCATTATCAGGGTGAAAAACTCTCTAGAAATTTTGGGTAATGTGTCACTAGTGGAAAGATATGAGTTGTTTATTATTAAAAATCCGTTTTCGACTACAAATGAGCCCTATTTCAGGATGACAATAAACATTTTATGTGGATTTCACGGAGCCATAGTTCGTGGTAGAAATCGCTCCTGAAGTATCAGATAAGGTGTTATTAAAGATTGATCAAGTAGGGGATCATTAAAAGTCTATTTACAGAAAGAAATCAACCTTATTCCAGGATGACTATAAATATTTTTCTCCCGTCTTCTGCGATTCTTTGTTCGTAATGTTCAAATAGAAATTTATTCCAGGATGACTATAAATATTTCTCTCCCGTTTTCTGCGATTCTTTGTTCGTAATGTTGAAAAAGGAACCAATCATATCATTGTTTATGCAAGGAAGAAGGAACCAAAGGCCAGGGCCCAGATATTGTTCCTTCCATGAAAAAGTAAAAACAATATAAAAGAGAGCCAAATTCAAGATCTATTAATTTCGAGATGCCTGGACACACTGCGCTTGAAAGATAGGAGATCATAGGAAGTAGGGAATACAGACAGAGGGAGACAGTTCCAGAGATGACCAGTTGCATAAATGAAGGACTGGGAGTAACGGTTAACTCTTGCATTAGAGACGTGGACAGAAAAGGGATGAGAGTTTGTTGCTAGACGGGTACTACGTGCCCGTCGTAGAGGTGGAGGGATGCAAGCAGACAGTTCAGAGGAACAGTGACCATTGAAGTAGCGATAGAAGAGAGATAAAAAAGCAACAGTGCGGCGAAGAGACAAAGGTTGAAGGGAATCAGTAAGAGGAGGAGAGTTAATGAGACGAAAAGCCTTTGACTCCACCCTATTGAGAAGGGCCGCATGTGGGGAGCCTCCCCACACATGAGAGTTGTACTCCATACACGGGCGAATAAAACCCGTGTACAAGGTCAACATCTGTGCAGGGGTTAAGAAAGTTCGGAGTCGGCACAGCACACCTAATCTCTTGGAAGCAGATTTCACAAGAGAAGTAATTTGTTCTCTCCAAGACAAATCCCGAGAGAATGAAACTCCTAACGTGTTCAAGGATGTTGCAGGGCTGAGCTGGACATTATTAAACATTAGTGGGTAATCCTGAGGAAGATTTTGACGGGTTGATAAATGTAAGAACTGAGTTTTTGATGCATTAAAATAACAAGATTATTTTTACCGCAATCAGAGATATGAGCCAAGTCAGACATTAGGTGTGCTATAGCCTCATCCCTTGTTTGCTGAAGTAACTGCTGAGATGGACGTTGCGGAAATCGAATGGAAAGGTGAAGGGTGGAATCATCAGCATATGAGTGGATAGGGTTAGATGTACAGCTTAGAAGGTCATTGATGAATAAAAGATAGAGAGTTGGTGATAGGACAGAGCCCTGAGGAACACCACTGTTGATATGTCTAGGAGAAGAACGATGGCCGTCTACAACATCGGTAGAGAGTTGGTTTGCAGTTCCGAGGGACCCAGGTTCGAATCCTCGCTGGGGCATGGAACAGTTTAAGGGTTTGAATTTCATTAAATCAGGCTTTACTGATCTACCAGAAGACCCGCCGACATGTCGTAAAAATAACCCCGCTAATACCAATACACCAGTCCTGTATGAGACAGCCCTAGCATGTATTCAATATGGACGGTGGGTGTTAGCGCCGAAGTGGTGACATGTAGAGGTGTATGGTATGTAGGAGGACGGCTGGGCCTTGATAGCAGGCTGTAAAGCCTATGCCCAGAGACGGACACATAAAAAAAAAACAGCAGCTATAGAACGACCAGAAAGAAAGCTAGAGATGAAGGCACAGATAGAAGGATAGAAACCGTAAGAGGGCAGTTTGGAAATCAAAGATTTATGCCAGACTCGATCGAAAGCTTTTGAGATGTCATGTGTAATGGCAAAGCTTTCGCCAAAGTCCCGAAAGGAGGATGACCAGGAGTCTGAAAGGTAGGTGAGAAGATCGCCAGTGGAGCGTCCCTGACGGAACTTATACTGACGATCAGAAAGAAGGTTGTGAGAGGAAAGATGCTTTAAAATTTTTCTGTTAAGAACTGGTTCAAAAACTTTTGATACACAGGATGTTAAAGCAATTGGACGATAGTTAGAGGGTTTGGAATGGTCACCCTTCTTTGGGACTGGCTGAATGAGAGCAAACTTCCAGCAAGAAGGAAAGGTACAAGTTGAGAGACATAGGCGAAAGAGTTTACCTAGGCAGGGTGTAAGCACAGAAGCACAGTTCTTGAGGACAACAGGAGGGACTCCATCAGGCCCATATTCCTTGTTAGTATTGAGGCCAGTGATGGCAGAAAATTCATCATCTGAAGAAATTTTAATGCCAGTCATGAGGAAGTCTGAGGAGGGAAGTGATGGAGGAACAGCAGCGGAATCGTCTAAGGTAGAATTGGAGGAGAAAGTCTGAGCGAAGAGATCTGCTTTATCAGTAGAAGAAATAGGTACAGAGCCATCAGAGTAGAAAAGAGGAGGGAAGGATGATGAGGTAAAGATGTTAGAAAGGTTTTTGGCGAGGTGCCAAAAGGAGCGAGAAGAATTCGAGTTGGAGAGTTTGGAACATTTAGCACGGATGAAATTATTTTTAGCAGAGCGAAGAACAGACTTAGCACGATTCCGGGCAGAAATATAAAAAAGATGTGATTCAGGGGCGGATTGCAAGAAAGACGAAGTAGTTTATCATGAAATCTCCGTTGCCGACTAGAAATGAACCCGATTTCATGATGACTATAAATATTTTATGTCTATTTCACACGGACCGATGGATCCTGGTACAAATCGCACGTGAAGTATCAGCAAAGGTTTCACTGAAGATGGATCAAGTATGGTATCATTAAATTTCAATTTACAGTAAGATATCAACCTTATTCCAGGATGACTATAAATATTTCTTTAACGTTTTCTGCGATTTTTCGTTCGTACTATTGAAAAAGTAACCAAGCATATCAGGGTTGGTGTCTATGCAGGAAAGACGAAGTAGTTTATCATGAAATCTTCGTTGCCGACTAAAAATAAACCTGATTTCATGATGACTATAAATATTTTTTTCTAGTTCATACGGAGCAATGGACCCAGGTAAAAATATAAATCGCACCTTACGTTTCAGGTAAGGTGTTACTGAACAAAGATCAAGTAGATTATTATGAAAATTTCAGTGTCAATCAGCAATCATAACGATTCCATGTTGACTATAGACTCTTTTTCCCCCGACTTTGCAATGTATTTTCGTGGTGAAAAACGCTCCTGATATTTCAGGTAAGGTGTCATTGATGGATAGATAATGTAACTGATTATTAAAAATTCTTTCTCGACTTGAAATGTACCCGATTTCAGGATCACTATAAATATTTTGTGTGTGGTTTTCCAGTGCATCGTTCGTAGTAAAAATCGCACCTGACATATCAGATAAGGTGTCACTGAAGTATGATCAAGTAGGTTATTATAAAATATCTAGTTACATTTAGAAATCAACCTGAATTCAGGATGACTATAAATCTATTTCTTCAGTTTTCTGCGGTTATTTGTTCGTCGTGAGAAACTCACCAAGCATATCAGAGTAAGTGTCAGTGAAAGAAATACAAGGTTGTTGCTGGATAGATATGAACCCGATTTCAGTATAACTATAATTATTTTCTCTCTTGTTTTCTCGGAGCCATACATCGTAGTAATTATCGGAAGTGAAGTATCAGGTAAGGTGTCATTGAAGAATGATCGAGTATCTTCTTATGAATAATTTGATTTCAGTCGGTTGTCATTCATATTTCAGAATGATTGTAAATATTCTTGTTGCGTTTTTTGCAGTGCATTATCGGAGTGAAAAACTCGGCAGAAGTTTCGCGTAAGATGTCACTAGAGAAAAATAAAATTATTTATTATTAAAAATCCGTTCTCGACTATAAATGAGCCCAAATTCAGGATGATTATAAATATTTTGTGTTGTTGTCACGGAGACATTGTTCGTTTTAAAAATCGCACCTGAAGTAGCAGGTAAGGTGTCACTGAAGACTGATCAAGTAGGGCATCATTAAAAGTCCATTTACAGTAAGAAATCAACCTTATTAGAGGATGCCTAGAAATATTTTTCTTCTGTTTTCTACAGTTCATTGTTCGTAATTTTGAAAGGGGAACCAATCCTATCATGGCAAATGTCGTTGAAGGAAAGACGAAGTAGTTTATCATGAAATCTCGGTTGCCGACTAGAAATGAACCCGATTTCATGATGACTATAAATATTTTGTGTCTAGTTCACACGGACCGATGGATCCTTTAATAAATCGCACCTGAAGTATCAGCAAAGGTGTCGCTGAAGAAGGATCAAGTGTGGTATCATTAAATTTCAATTTACAGTAAGAAAACAGCCTTATTCCAGGAAGACTATAAATATTTCTATCCAGTTTTCTGCGATTCTTTTTTTCGTACTATTGAAAAAGTAACCAAGCATATCAAGGTTGGTGTCTATGCAGGAGAGACGAAGCAGTTTATCATAATATATTCGTTGCCGACTAGAATTAAAACGATTTCATGATGACTATAAATATTTTGTGTCTAGGTCATACGGAGCGATGGACCCTGGTAAAAATATAAATCGCACCTTACGTTTCAGGTAAGGTGTTACTGAACAAAGATCAAGAAGATTATTATGAAAATTACGTTTTCAATCAGCAATCATTTCGATTCCATGTTGATACAGACTTTTTTTTTTCCCGACTTTGCAATGTATTTTCGTGGTGAAAAACGCTCCTGATATTTCAGGTAAGGTGTCATTGATGGATAGATAATGTAATTGATTATTAAAAATTCTTTCTCGGCTAGAAATGTACCCGATTTCAGGATCACTATAAATATTTTGTGTGTGGTTTTCCAGTGCATCGTTCGTAGTAAAAATCGCACCTGACATATCAGATAAGGTGTCACTTAAGGATAATCAAGTAGGTTATTATTAAATATCCAGTTATATTTAGAAATCATCCTGAATCCAGGATGACTATAAATCTATTTGTTCAGTTTTCTGCGATTATTTGTTCGTAGTGAGAAACGCACCAAGTGTCAGTGAAAGAAATACAAGGTTGTTGCTGGATAGAGATGAACCCGATTTCAGTATAACTATAATTATTTTCTCTCTTGTTTTCTCGGAGCCATACATCGTAGTAATTATCGGAGCTGAAGTATCAGGTAAGGTGTCATTGAAGAATGATCAAGTATGTTCTTATGAATAATTTGATTTTAGTCAGATGTCATTCATATTTCAGAATGATTGTAAATATTCTTGTTGCGTTTTTTGCAAAGCTTTATCGGGGTGAAAAACTTTCCAGAAGTTTCGCGTAAGATGTCACTAGAGAAAAATAAAATTATTTATTGTTAAAAATCCGTTCTCGACTAGAAATGAGCCCAAATTCAGGATGACTATAAATATTTTGTGTTGGTTTTCACGGAGCCATTGTTCGTTGTAAAAATCGCACCTGAAGTAGCAGGTAAGGTGTCACTGAAGATTGATCAAGTAGGGCATCATTAAAAGTCCATTTACAGTAAGAAATCAACCTTATTTGAGGATGACTAGAAATATTTTTCTTCTGTTTTCTACGATTCATTTGTTCGTAATGTTGAAAGAGGAACCAATCATATCATTGTAAATGTCGTTGCAGGAAAGACGAAGTAGTTTATCATGAAATCTTCGTTCCCGACTAGAAATGAACCCGATTTCATGATGACTATAAATATTTTGTGTCTAGTTCACACGGACCTATGGATCCTGGAACAAAGAGCACCTGAATTATCACCAAAGGTGTCACTCATAGAAGGATCAAGTATGGTATAATTAAATGTCAATTTTCAGTAAGAAATCAACCTTATTCCAGGATGACTATAAATATTTCTTTCCCGTTTTCTGCAATTCTTTCTTCGTACTATTGAAAAAGTAACCAAGCATATCAAGGTTGGTGTCTATGCAGGAAAGACGAAGTATTTTATCATGAAATCTTCGTTGCCGACTAGAATTAAACCCGATTTCATGATGACTATAAATATTTTGTGTCTAGTTCATACGGAGCGATGGACCCAGGTAAAAATATAAATCGCACCTTACGTTTCAGGTAAGGTGCTACTGAACAAAGATCAAGTAGATTATTATGAAAATTACGTTTCAATCAGCAATCATTACGATTCCCTTTTGACTATATACTTTTTTTTTTTTCCCAAATTTGCAATGCATTTTCGTGGTGAAAAACGCTCCCGATATTTCAGGTAACCTGTCATTGATGGATAGATAATGTAACTGATTATTAAAAATTCTTTCTCCAATAGAAATGTACCCGTTTTCAGGATCACTATAAATATTTTGTGTATGGTTTTCCAGTGTATCGTTCGTAGTAAAAATCGCACCTGACGTATAAGATAAGGTGTCACTGAAGGATAATCAAATAGGTTGTTATAAAGTATCCAGTTACAATTAGAAATCAACCTGAATCCAGGATGACTATAAATATATTAGTTCAGTTTTCTGCGATTATTTGTTCGTAGTGAGAAACGCACCAAGCATATCAGAGTAAGTGTCAATGAAAGAAATGCAATGTTGTTGCTGGATAGAGATGAACTCGATTTCAGAATGACTATAAATATTTTCTCTCTTGTTATCACGGAGCCATACATCGTAATAATTCTCGCAGCTGAAGTATCAGGTAATGTGTCATTGAAGATAGATCAAGTATGTTCTTATGAGTAATTTGATTTCACTCAGATGTCTTTCAAATTTCAGAATGATTTTAAATATTCGTGTTGCGTTTTTTGCAATGCATTATCGGGGTGAAAAACTCTCCAGAAGTTTCGCGTAAGGTGTCACAAGAGGAAAGATAAAGTTATTTATTACTAACAATCCGTTTTCGACTAAAATGAGCCCAATATCAGGATGACTATAAACATTTTGTGTGGCTTTCACGGAGACATAGTTCGTGGAAGAAATCGCTACTGATCAGGTAAGGTGTCATTGAAGATGGATCAAGTAGGGCATCATTAAAAGTCCATTTACAGTAAGAAATCAACCTTATTCCAGGAAGACTATAAATATTTTTCTACCGTTTTCTGCGATTCTTTGTTCGTAATATTGAAATAGAAACAAATCATATCATTGTAGGTGTCGGTGCAGGAAAGACGAAGTAATTTATGATGAAATCTTCGTTGCCGACTAGAAATGAACCTAATTTCATAATGACTATAAATATTTTGTGTCTAGTTCAGACGGAGCGATGGACCCTGGTAAAAATAAAAATCGCACCTTACTTTTCAGTAAGGTGTTACTGAACAAAGATCAAGTTGATTATTATGAAAATTTCGTTTTCAATCAGCAATCATTACGATTTCGGGATGAATATAGACTTTTTTTTTCCGACGTTGCAATTTAGTTTTGTGGTGAAAAACGCTCCTGATATTTCAAGTAAGGTGTCTTTGATGAATAGATAATATAATTGATTATTAAATTTTTTTTCTAGACCAGACATAAACCCGATTTCAGAATCATTATGAATATTTTATGTGTGGTTATCCAGTGCATCGTTCCTGGTAAAAATCGCACCTGACGTATCATATAAGGTTTCACCGAAGGATGATAATGAAGGTTATTATAAAATATCCAGTTACAATTAGAACTCAAATTGAATCCAGGATGACTACAAATATATTTTTTTCAGATTTGTGCGATTATTTTTTCTTAGTGAGAAACGCACCAAGCATATCAGAGTACTTGTCATTGAATGAAATACAAGGTTGTTGCTGGAAAGAGATGTATCCGTTTGCAGTATGACTATAAATATTTTCTCTCTTGTTTTCACGGGGCCATACATCGTAGTAATAATAGCAGCTGAAGTATCAGGTAAGGTGTCATTGAAGAAAGATCATGTATGTTCTTATGAATAATTTTATTTCAGTCAGATATCATTCATATTTCAGAATGACGATAAACGTTCCTAATGCGTTTATTGCAATGTACACCCGGCGGCAAAAGTCCTGTCGTCTCGCTCGCCTTACCGACACCCGCGATATCAATAGACTCGAGAATATTAGCTGTAGACATCGTGCATATAATATTATCTGCCAACAGATGGCACACCGCAAGGTGTGTGGTGGTGAGGGTGGAGGGGAATGGGGGAGAGGAGGGGTTGGGGCTGTTGGGGGTCTGAAGGTGGGTAAAGGAGGGGACAATTTATTTAAATGTATTTTCCATATACTTCCATCAGTTTCATAATTTTATAATGAACCGAAAATATAACTACGTGGTTATCTGTTACGTTTGTAACACATGGAACACCGCATGATCAAGCTACCAGACATTTGAAAACATTTAATGGCAATTTTCGAATGAACCCACAAAATACCGTAAATTAAACATCTCTCTCTCTCTCTCTCTCTCTCTCTCTCTCTCTCTCTCTCC
>JAGKTI010003655.1:34329-55799 GCA_018397915.1 Birgus latro
AGGGAATACAGACAGAGGGAGACAGTTCCAGAGTTGACCAGTTGCATAAATGAAGGACTGGGAGTAACGGTTAACTCTTGCATTAGAGAGTTGGACAGAAAAGGGATGAGAGTTTGTTGCTAGACGGGTACTACGTGCCCGTCGTAGAGGTGGAGGGATGCAAGCAGACAGTTCAGAGGAACAGTGACCATTGAAGTAGCGATAGAAGAGAGATAAAGAAGCAACAGTGCGGCGAAGAGACAAAGGTTGAAGGGAATCAGTAAGAGGAGGAGAGTTAATGAGACGAAAAGCCTTTGACTCCACCCTATTGAGAAGAACTGCATGTGGGGAGCCTCCCCACACATGAGAGTTGTACTCCATACACGGGCGAATAAAACCCGTGTACAAGGTCAACATCTGTGCAGGGGTAAAGAAAGTTCGGAGTCGGCCTAGCGCACCTAATCTCTTGGAAGCAGATTTCATAAGAGATGTAATATGTTCTTTCCAAGACAAATCCCGAGAGAATGAAACCCCAAGCATGTTCAAGGATGATACAGGACTGAGCTGGACATTATTAAACATTAGTGGGTAATCCTGAGGAAGATTTAGTCGCGTTGATAAGTGTAAGAACTGAGTTTTTGATGCATTGAAAATAACAAGATTATTTTTACCCCAATCAGAGATATGTGCCAAGTCAGACATTAGGTGCCCCATAGCCTCATCCCTTGTTTGCTGAAGTAACTGCTGAGATGGACGTTGCGGAAATCGAATGGAAAGGTGAAGGGTGGAATCATCAGCATATGAGTGGATAGGGTTAGATGTACAGCTTAGAAGGTCATTGATGAATAAAAGAAAGAGAGTTGGTGATAGGACAGAGCCCTGAGGAACACCACTGTTGATAGGTCTAGGAGAAGAACGATGGCCGTCTACAACAGCAGCTATAGAACGACCAGAAAGGAAGCTAGAGATGAAGTCACAGATAGAAGGATAGAAACCGTAAGAGGGCTGTTTGGAAATCAAAGATTTATGCCAGACTCGATCGAAAGCCTTTGAGATGTCAAGTGCAATGGCAAAGCTTTCGCCAAAGTCACGAAAGGAGGATGACCAGGAGTCTGAAAGGTAGGTGAGAAGGTAGCCAGTGGAGCGTCCCTGACGGAACCCATGCTGACGATCAGAAAGAAGGTTGTGACAGGATAGATGCTTTAAAATTTTTCTGTTAAGAACTGATTCGAAAACTTTTTATACACAGGATGTTAAAGCAATTGAACGATAATTAGAGGGTTTGGAATGGTCATCCTTGTTTGGGACTGGCTGAATGAGAGCAAACTTCCAGCAAGAAGGAAAGGTACAAGTTGAGAGACAAAGGCGAAAGAGTTTACCTAGGCAGGGTGTAAGCACAGAAGCACAGTTTTTGAGGACAATAGGAGGGACTCCATTAGGCCCATATGCCTTGTTAATATTGAGGCCAGAGATGGCAGAAAATACATCAGCTGAAGAAATTTTAATGCCAGTCATGAGGAAGTCTGAGGGGGGAAGTGATGGAGGAACATCACCGGAATCGTCTAAGGTAGAATTGGAGGAGAAAGTTTGAACGAAGAGATCTGCTTTATCAGTAGAGGAAATAGCTACAGAACCATCAGAGTAGAAAAGGGGAGGGAAGGATGATGAGGTAAAGTTGTTGGAAAGGTTTTTGGCAAAGTGCTAAAAGGAGTGAGAAGAATTCGAGTTGGAGAGTTGGGAACATTTTTCACGGATGAAATTATTTTTAGCAGAGCGAAGAACAGACTTAGCATGATTCCGGGCAGAAATATAAAAAAAAGATGTGATTCAGGGGTGGGTTGGCTCCATTACCTTTTAAAGGCCCTCTCTCTGTTGTGGACAGCATTAGAACAATCGTGATTAAACCAAGGCTTTCTTTCATTAGTCAGAGGATATGAAAAAGGAATGAATGCTTCCATGCCCGAGAGAATAACTTCCGTAATGCGCAGGGCACACTCAGACGGTTCCCGGGAATGGAAGCAATAATCATTCCAAGGAAAATCAAACAAGTACTGCCTGAGAGCCTCCCAATCTGCAGCTCTAAAGTGCCACAGGTGGCGTTTCTTTGGAGGGTTCACAGGCTGTACTGGAGCAATAGGACAGGTTAAGGTAATAAGGTTATGATCTGAGGAGCCCAACGGAGAGAAAAGATTAACAGTGTAAGCAGAAGGATTAGTTGTTAGGAAAAGGTCAAGTATGTTGGAACTCTTTCCAAGGCGGTCAGGGATACGGGTAGGGTGATGTACAAGCTGCTCTAAGTCATTAAGGATAGAAAAGATGTAGGCTTGTTCACCAGGTGGATCAGTGAAAGGACAGGAGAGCCAAAGGTGGAGATTTCAGAGAAAGGAGAAATGGATAGAATGTGTTCCATCGTAGAAGTAAGATAGTCAAAGAATTTTTGATAGTCAGTAGAATTAGGAGATAAGTAAACAGCACAGATATATTTAGTCAGAGAATGACAGGAGAGCCGAAGCCAGAGAGTAGAGAATTCAGAAGAATCAAGTTCAGGAACACGAGAGCAAGATAGATCGTTGCGTACATATACACAACAGCCACCTTTGGCTTTGAAATGAGAATAGAGAAAGTAGGAGGATACAGAAAAGGGTTTGCTGTCAGTTGTCTGAGACAGCTGAGTTTCAGAAAGAAAGAGAAGGTGAGGTTTAGAGAAGAGGTGGTGCTCAACAGAGCGAAAGTTAGAGGAAAGGCCGCGAATGTTATAGAAATGAAGAAGGAGTGAGTCAGACAGTGGTACCAGGCAGCTCCGAGAGTCGACACCGGGAGATGGGCGGATGGTGGGGGCATTTATGCCACCCCCCCCCCGGGGGACTCCGAGGCACGATTTTCAGAAGCCATTTTTTAAAAAAAATTTGGAAAGGAAGTGTAGTGTGTAGCGTGTATGTAGTTTGGTGTTGACAGTTAGAAAAACTTGTATTGGAGAGCATGCTGGTCTACTCTCTGTGTTACTGAGACTGAAAAAGTTCAGCAAAGGGGGATGGTCAGGAACAAGTCCTGAGGGCTGATGAAACGGGAGCTCCAGCTCTCCCTGTCATCAGCATTCCATCCACCTTGGGAGTACTGCCCTGCTCGACTGGTGCTACAGTCTACTCCACCTAAAGTATCCTCATGAAGTATCAGGAAAGGTGTCACTGGAGAAGGATCAAGTAGGGTTTCATTAAATGTCAAATTACAGTAAGAAATCAACCTTATTCCAGGATGACTATTAATATTTTTCTCCTGTTTTCTTTGATTGTTTGTTAGTACTATTGAAAAAGGAACCAAGCATATCCGTGTATGTGTCTATGCAGGAAAGACGAAGTAGTTTATCATGAAATCTTCGTTGCCGACTAGAAATGAACCCGATTTCATGATGACTATAAATATTTTGTGTCTAGTTCACAAGCAGCGATGGACCCTGGTAAAAATAAAAATCGCACTTTATGTTTCAGTAAGTTGTTACTGACCAAAGATCAAGTAGATTATTATGAAAATTCTGTTTTCCATCAGCAGTCATTGTGATTCCAGTGTGACTATAGCCTTTTTTTTTCCGACTTTCCAATGCATTTTCGTGGTGAAAAACGCTACTGATATTTCAAAAAAGTTAACATTTGTGGATAGATAATTAATTGATTAATAAAAATTCTTTCTCGACTACAAATGAACCCGATTTCAGGATCACTAAAAATATTTTGTGTGGTTTTCCAGTGCATCGCTCGTGGTAAAAATAGCACCAGACGTATCAGATAAGGTGTCACTGAAGGATAATAAAGTAGGTTATTATAAAATATCCAGTTACAATTAGAAATCAACCTGAATCCAGGATGACTATAAATCTATTTGTTCAGTTTTCTGCGATTATTTGTTCATAGTGAGAAATGCACCAAACATATCAGAGTAAGTGTCAGTGAAAGAAATACAAGGTTGTTGCTGGAAAGAGATGAACCCGATTGCAGTATGACTATAAATATTTTTTCTCATGTTTTCATGGAGCCCTACATCGTAGTAATAATCGCAGCTGAAGTATCAGGTAAGGTATCATAGAACAAAGATCACGTATGTTCTTATGAATGATTTGATTTCTGTCAGATTTCATTCATATTTCAGAATGAGTATAAATATTCGTGTTGAGTTTTTTGCAATGCATTATCGGGGTAAAAAAAAAATCTCCAGAACTATCGCGTAACGTGTCACTAGCGGAAAGATAAAGTTATTTATTATTAAAAATCCGTTTTCGACTACAAATGTGCCGAATTTCAGGATGACTTAACATTTTCTGTGGGTTTCACGGAGCCATAGTTCGTGGTATAAATCTCTCCTGAAGTATCAGGTAAGGTGTCACTGAAGATGGATCAAGTAGGGCATCATTAAAAGTTCATTTACAGTAAGAAATCAACCTTATTCCAGGATGACTGTAAATATTTCTCTCCCGTTCTCTTCGATTCTTGGTTCGTAATGTTGAAATAGGAACCAATCATATCATGGTAGTTGTCGGAGCAGGAAAGACGAAGTAGTTTGTCATGAAATATTCGTTGCCGACTAGAAATGGGCTCGATTTCATGATGCCTATAAATATTTTGTGTCTAGATCAGACAGAGCGATGGATCCTGATAAAAATCGCAACTGAAGTATCAATAAATGTGTCACTGAAGAAGGATCAAGTAGAGTATCATTAAATGTCAAATTACAGTAAGAAATCAACCTTATTCCAGGATGACTATAAATATTTTACTCCTGTTTTCTGCGATTGTTTGTTCATACTATTGAAAAAGGAACCAAACATATCAGGTAAGGTCTCTATGCAGGAAAGACGGAGTAGTTTATCATGAAATCTTTGTTGTCGACTAGAAATGAACCCGATTTCATGATAACTATAAATAATTTGTGTCTAGTTCACACGGAGCGATGGACCCTGGTAAAAATAAAGATCGCACTTTACGTTTCAGTAAGGTGTTACTGAACGAAGATCAAGTAGATTATTAGGAAAATTTCGTTTTCAATCAGCAATCATTATGTTTTAAGGGTGACTATAGACTTTTTTTTCGATATTGCAATGTATTTTGGTAGTGAAAAACGCTCCCGATATTTCAAGTAAGGTGTCATTTGTGGATAGATAATGTAATTGATTATTAAAAATTCAATCTTGACTAGAGATGAACCCGATTTCAGGATCACTAAAAATATTTTGTGTGCGATTTTTCATTGCATCGCTCGTTGTAAAAATAGCACCTGACATATCAGATAAGGTGTCACTGAAGGATGATAAAGTAGGTTATTATAAAATATCCAGTTACATTTAAAATCAACCTGAATCCAGGATGACTATAAATCTATTTGTTCAGTTTTCTGTTACTTTTTGTTCGTAGTGAGAAACGTACCAAGCATATCAGAGTATGTGTCAGTGAAAGAAATACAAGGTTGTTGCTGGAAAGAGATGAACCCGATTGCAGTATGACTCTAAATATTTTCTCTCTTATTTTCACGGAGCCCTACAACGTAGTAACAATCGCACTTGAAGTATTATGTAAGGTGTCATAGAAGAAAGATCATTTAATGTTCTTTTGAATAATTTGATTTCAGTTAGATTTCATTCATATTTCAGAATGACTATAAATATTCGTGTTGCCTTTTTTGCAATGCAGGATCGGGATGAAAAACTCTCCACAAGTTTCGTGTAACGTGTCATTAGTGGAAAAATAAAGTTATTATTAAAAATCCGTTTTCGATTACAAATGAGCCCAATTTCAGGATGACTATAAACATTTTCTGTGGGTTTCACGGAGCCATAGTTCGTGGTAGAAATCTCTCCTGAAGTATCAGGTAAGGTGTAACTGAAGATGGATCAAGTAGGGCATCATTAAAAGTCCATTTACAGTAAGAAATCAACCTTATTCCAGGATGAGTATAAATATTTCTCTCCCGTTCTCTTCGATTCTTGGCTGGTAATGTTGAAATAGGAACCAATCATATCATGGTAGTTGTCGGAGCAGGAAAGACGAAGTAGTTTATCATGAAATCTCGGTTGCAGACTAGAAATGAACTCGATTTCATGATGACTATAAATATTTTGTGACTAGTTCAGACGGAGCGATGGATCCTGATAAAAATCGAACCTGAAGTATCAGGAAATGTGTCACTGAAGAAGGTTCAAGTAGGGTATCATTATATGTCAAATTACAGTAAGAAATCAACCTTATTCCAGGATGACTATAAATATTTTTTCCTGTTTTCTTCCACTGTTTGTTCGTACTATTAAAACAGGAACTAAGCATATCCGTGTATATGTCTATGCAGGAAAGACGAAGTACTTTATCGTGAAATCTTCGTTGCCGACTAGAAATGAACCCGATTTCATGATGACTATAAATATTTTGTGTCTAGTTCACACGGAGCAATGGACCCTGGTAAAAATAAAAATCGCACTTTACGTTTCAGTAAGGTGTTACTGAACAAATATCAAGTAGATTTTTATGAAAATTTCGTTTTCAATCAGCAATCATTACGATTCCAGGATGAATATAGACTTTTTTTTTGCGATTTTGCAATGTATTTTCGTGGTGAGAAACGCTCCCGATATTTCAAGTAAGGTGTCATTTGTTGATAGATAATGTAATTGATTATTATAAAATTTTTCTCGACTAGAAATGAACCCGATTTCATGATCACTATAAATATTTTGTGTGTGGTTTTCCAGTGCATCGCTCGTTGCAAAAATCCCACCTGACGTATCAGATAAGGTGTCACTGAGTGATAATAAATTAGGTTATTATAAAATATCCAGTTACAATTAAAATCAACATGAATCCAGGATAACCGTAAATCTATTTGTTCAGTTTTCAGCGATTATTTGTTCGTAGTGAGAAATGTACCATGCATATCAGAGTAAATGTCAGTGAAAGAAATACATGGCTCTTGCTGTATAAAGATGAACTCGATTGCAGTATGATTATAAATATTTTCTCTCTTGTTTTCACGGAGCCATACATCGAAGTAATAATCGCAGCTGAAGTATCAGGTAAGGTGTCATAGAAGAAAGATCAAGTATGTTCTTATGAATAATTTAATTTCAGTCAGATTTCATTCATATTTCAGAATGACTATAAATATTCGTGTTGCGTTTTTTGCAATGCATTATCGGGCCGAAAACCTCTCCAGAAGTTTCGCGTAACGTGTCACTAGTGGAAAGATAAAGTTATTTATTATTAAAAATCCGTTTTCGACTACAAATGAGCCCAATTTCAGGATGACAACAAACATTTTGTGTGGCTTTCACGGAGCCATAGTTCGTGGTAGAAATATCTCAGGAAGTATCAGGTAAGGTGTGATTGAAAATGGATCAAGTAGGGCATCATTAAAAGTCCATTTACATAAGAAATCAACCTTATTCCAGGATGACTATAAATATTTGCCTCCCGTTTTCTGCGATTCTTTGTTCGTAATGTTGAAATAGGAACCATTCATATCATGGTAGTTGTCGAGGCAGGAAAGACGTAGTAGTTTGTCATGAAATATCCGTTGGCGACTAGAAATGAACCCAATTTCATGAAGACTATAAATATTTTGAGTCTAGTTCAGACGGAGCGATGGATCCTGATAAGAAATCGGACATGAAGTATCAGGACAGGTGTCACTGAAGAAGGATCAAGTAGCGTATCATTAAATGTCAAATTACAGTCAGAAATCAACTTTATTGCAGGAATACTATAAATATTTTGCTCCCGTTTTCTGCGATTGTTTATTCATACTTTTGAAAAAGGATCCAAGAATATCAGGGTAGGTGTCTTTGCAGGAAAGACGGAGTAGTTTATCATGAAATCTTCGTTGCCGACTAGAAATGAACCCGATTTCATGATGACTATAAATATTTTGTGTCTAGTTCACACGGAGCAATGGACCCTGGTAAAAATAAAAATAGCACTTTACGTTTCAGTAAGCTGTTACTGAACAAAGATCAAGTAGATTATTATGAAAATTTCGTTTTCAAACAGCAATCATTACGATTCCAGGATGACTTTAGACCTTTTTTCCGATTTTGGAATGTATTTTCGTGGTGGAAAACTCTCCCGATATTTCAAGTAAGGTGTTATTTGTGGATAGATAATGTAATTGTTTATCAAAAATTCTTTCTTGACTTGAAATGAACCCGATTTCAGGATCGCTATAAATATTTCGTGTGTGGTTTTCCAGTGCATCGCTTGTGGAAATAATTGCACCTGACGTATCAGATAAGGTGTCACTGAAGGATAATAAAGTAGGTTTTTATAAAATATCCAGTTACAATTAGAAATCAACCTGAGACCATGATGGCTATAAATCTATTTGTTCAGTTTCTGCGATTATTTGTTCGTAGTGAGAAACGCACCAAGCATATAAGAGTAAGTGTCAGTGAGAGAAATACAAAGTTGTTGCTGGAAAGAGTTGAACCCGATTGCAGTATGGCTATAAATATTTTCTCTCTTGTTTTCAAGGAGCCATACATCGTAGTAATAATCGCAGTTGAAGTATCACGTAAAGTGTCATAGAAGAAAGATGAACTATGTTTTTATGAATAATTTGATTTCAGTCAGATTTCATTTATATTTCAGAATAACTATAAATATTCGAGGTGCGTTTTTTGCAATGCATTATCGGGGTGAAAAACTCTCCAGAAGTTTCGTGTAACGTGTCATTAGTGGAAAAATAAAGTTATTTATGAATAAAAATCCGGTTTCGACTACAAATGAGCCCAATTTCAGGATGACTATAATCATTTTCTGTGGGGTTCACCGAGCCATAGTTCGTGGTAGAAATCGCTCCTGAAGTATCAGGTAAGGTGTCATTGAAGATGGATCAAGTAGGGTATCATTAAAAGGCCACTTCCAGTATGAAATTAACCTTATTCCAGGATGACTATAAATATTTCTCTCCCGCTTTCTGTGATTCTTTGTTCGTAATGTTGAAATAGCAACCAATCATATTAAGGTAGTTGTTGGAGCCTGAATGACGAAGTAGTTTATCATGTAATCTCCACTGCCGACAAGAAATGAATTCGATTTCATGATGACTATAAATATTTTGTGTCTAGTTCAGACGGAGCGATGGATCCTGATAAAACTCGCACCTGAAGAATCAGGAAAGGTGTCACTGAAGAAGGATCAAGTTGGGTATCATTAAATGTCAAATTACAGTAAGCAACATTATTCCATGATGATTAAAAATATTTTTCTCCTGTTTTCTGCGATTCTTTGTTCGTACTCTTGAAAAAGGATCCAAGCATATCAGGGTAGGTGTCTATGCAGGAAAGACGAAGTAGTTTATCATGAAATCTTCGTTGCCGACTAGAAATGTACCCGATTTCATTATGACTATAAATATTTTGTGTCTAGTTCAAACGGAGCGATGGACCCTGGTAAAAATAAAAATCGCACTTTACCTTTCAGTAAGGTGTTACTGAACGAAGATCCAATAGATTATTAGGAATATTTCGTTTTCAATCAGCAATCATTACGTTTCAAGAATGAATATAGACCTTTTTTTCCGATTTTGCAATGTATTGTCGTGGTGAAAAACGCTCCTGATATTTCAAGTAAGGTGTCATTTGTGGATAGGTAATGTAATTGATTATCAAAATTTCTTTCTTGACTAGAAATGATTCTGATTTCAGGATTACTATAAATATTTTGTGTGGGATTTTCCAGTGCATCGCTCGTTTTAAAAATCGCACCTGATGTAACAGATAAGGTGTCACTGACGGATAATAAAGGAGGTTATTATAAAATATCCAGCTAAATTTAAAATCAACCTGAATCCAGGATGACTATAAATCTATTTGTTCAGTTTTCAGCGATTATTTGTTCTTAGTGAGAAACGTACCAAGCATATCAGAGTAAGTGTCAGTGAAAGAAATACAAGGTTGTTGCTGGAAAGAGATGAACCCGTTTGCAGTATGACTTTAAATATTTTCTCTCTTGTTTTCACTGAGCCCTACATCGTAGTAATAATCGCAGCTGAAGTATCAGGTAAGGTGTCATAGAAGAAAGATCAAGAATGTTCTTATGAATAATTTGATTTCAGTCAGATTTCTTTCATATATCAGAATGACAATAAATTTTCGTGTTGCGTTTTTTGCAATACATTATCTGGGTGAAAAACTCTCCAGAAGTTTCGCGTAACGTGTCACTAGTGGAAAGATAAAGTTATTAAGTATTAAAAATCCGTTTTCAGCTAGAAATGAGTCCAATTTCAGGATAACTGTAAACATTTTCTGTGGCTTTCACGGAGCCATAGTTCGTGGTAGAAATAGCTACTGAAGTATCAGGTAAGGTGTCATTGAAGATGGATCAAGTAGGGCATCATTATATGTCCATTTACAGTTAGAAATCAACCTTATTCCAGGATGACTATAAATATTTTTCTCCCGTTTTAGCGAATCTTTGTTCGTAACGTTGAAATAGGAACCAATCATATCAAAGAAGTTGTCGGGGCAGGAATGACGAAGTAGTTTATCAAGAAATCTCCGTTGCCGACTACAAAAGAACTCGATTTCATGATGACTATAAATATTTTGTGTCTCGTTCAGACAGAGCGATGGATCCTGATAAAAATAGCACCTGAAGTATCAGGAAAGGTGTCACTGAAGAAGGATCAAGTAGGGTATCATTAGTGTCAAATTACAGTAAGAAACCAACATTATTCCAGGATGATTATAAATATTTTTCTCGCGTTTTCAGCGATTGTTTAATGGAACTTTTGAAAAAGGAACGAAGCATTTCAGGATAGGTGTCAATGCAGGGAAGACGGAGTAGTTTATCATGAAATTGTCGTTGCCGACTAGAAATGAACCCAATTTCATGATGACTATAAATATTTTGTGTCTAGTTCACACTCAGGGATGGACCATGGCAAAAATAAAAATCACACCTTACTTAACAGTAAGTTGTTGCTTAACAAAGATCCAGAAGATTATTCTGAAAATTTCGTTTTCAATCAGGAATCATTACGATTCCAGGATGAATATAGACTTTTTTCCGACTTTGCAATGTATTTTCGTGGTGAAAAACGCTCCCGATATTTCAAGTAAGGTGTCATTGGTGCATAGATAATGTAATTGATTATTAAAAATTCTTTCTCGAGTCGAAATGAACCCGATTTCAGAATCACTATAATTATTTTGTGTATGATTTTCCAGTGCGTCGTTCTTGGTAAAAATCGCACCTGACTTATCAGATAAGGTGCCACTGAAATATAATCAAGTAGGTTATTATAAAATATCCAGTTACAATTAGAAATGAACATGAATCCAGGATGAATGTAAATCTCTTTGTTCAGTTTTCTGCGATTATTTGTTCGTATTGAGAAACGCACCAAGCATAACAGAGTAAGTGTCAGTGAAAGAAATACAAGGTTGTTGCTAGAGAGAGATGATTCCGATTGCAGAATGACTATAAATATTTCCTCTCTGGTTTTCATGGAGCCATACATCGTGGTAATAATCGCAGCTGAAGTATCAGGTAAGGGGTCATTGAAGAAAGATGAACTATGTTCTTATGAATAGATTGATTTCAGTCAGATTTCATTGATATTTCAAAATGACTATAAATATTCGTGTTGCGTTTTTTGCAATGCATTATCGGGGCGAAAAACTCTCCAGGAGTTTCGTGTAACGTGTCACTAGTGGAAAGATAAAGTTATTTATTAATAAAAATCGGTTTTCGACTAGAAATGAGTCCAGTTTTAGGATGACTATATACATTATGTGTGTCTCTCTCGGAGCCGTACTGTCTGGTAGAAATCGCTCCTGAATTATAAGGTAAGGTGTCATGGATGATGGATCAAGTTGGGCATCATTAAAAGTCTATTTACAGTAAGAAATCAACCTTTTCCCAGGATGACTATAAATATTTTTCTCCCTTTTTCAGTGATTCTTTGTTCGAAATGTTGAAATAGGAACCAATCATATCATGCTAGGTGTCGGTGCAGGAAAGACGAAATTGTTTATCATGAAATCTCAGTTGCCGACTAGAAATGAACCCGATTTCACGATTACTATAAATATTTTGTGTCTAGTTCAGACGGAGCAATGGATCCTGATGAAAATAGCACCTGAAGAATCAGGAAAGGTGTCACTCAAGAAGGAGCAAGTAGGTTATAATTAATTGTCATATTACAGAAAGAAATCAATCTTGTTCCAGGATGACTATAAATATTTTTTTTCCGTATTCTGCGATTGTTTCTTCCTACAATTGAAAAAGGAACCAAGTACATCATGGTAGGTCTCTATGCAGGAAAGACGAAGTACTTTATCATGAAATCTTCGTTGCCGACTAAAAATGAACCCGATTTCATGATGACTATAAATATTTTGTGTCTAGTTCACCAGGAGCGATGGACCCTCGTAAAAATAATAATCGCAATTTACGTTTCAGTAAGGTGTTAATGAACAAAGATCAAGTAAATTATTATGAAAATTTTTTTCCCAGTCACCATTCATTACGATTCCAGGATGAATATAGACTTTTTTTTTATTTCCCGATTTTGCAATGTATTTTCGTGGTGGAAAACGGTCCCGATATTTCAAGTAAGGTGTCATCTGTGGATAAAAAATGTAATTGATTATTAAAAAAAAAATTCTCGACTAGAAATGAACCCAATTTCATGATCACTATAAATTTTTTGTGTGTCGTTTTCCAGTGCATCGCTCGTTGTAAAAATCCCACCTGACGTATCAGATAAGGTGTCACTGAAGATAATAAAATAGGTTATTAAAAAATATCCAGTTACAATAAAAGTCAACCTGAATCCAGGATAACTGTAAATCTATTTGTTCAGTTTTCTGCAATTATTTGTTCATAGTGAGAAACCCTCCAAGCATATCAGAGTAAGTGTCAGTGAAAGAAATACAATGTTGTTGCTGGAAAGAGATGAACTCGATTGCAGTATGACTATAAATATTTTCTCTCTTTTCACGGAGCCATACATCGTAGTAATATTCGCAGCTGAAGTATCAGGTAAGGTGTCATAGAAGAAAGATCAAGTATGTTCTTATGAATAATTTAATTTCAGTCAGATTTCATTCATATTTCAGAATGGCTATAAATATTCGTTTTGCGTTTTATTGCAATGCATTATCGGAATGAAAAACTCTCCAGAAGTTTCGCGTAAGGTGTCACTAGTGGAAAGATAGTTATTTATTAATAAAAATCCGTTTTCGACTAGAAATGAGTCCAATATCAGGATGACTGATTATATACATTTTGTGTGGCTTTCACGGAGCCGTAGTTTGTGGTAGAAATCGCTCCTGAAATATAAGGTGAGGTGTCATGGATGATGGATCAAGTTGGGAATCATTAAAAGTCTATCTACAGTAAGAAATCAACCATATTCCATGATGACTATAAATATTTTTCTCCCTTTTCCTGTGATTCTTTGTTCGTAATGTTGAAATAGGAACCAATCATATCATGGTAGATGTCGGTGCACGAAAGACGAAATTGTTTATCACGAAATCTTCGTTGCCGACTAGAAATGAACCCGATTTCATGATGTCTATAAATATTTTGTGTCTAGTTCAGACGGAGCGATGGATCCTGATAAAAATCGCACCTGAAGAATCAGGAAAGGTGTCACTGAAGAAGGATCAAGTAGGGTATCATTAAATGTCAAATTACAGTAAGAAATCATCCTTATTCCAGGATGACTATAAATATTTTTCTTCCGTATTCTGCGATTGTTTGTTCGTACTATTGAAAAAGGAACCAAGCATATCGTTGTAGGTCTCTATGTAGAAAAGAGGAAGTATTATTTCATGAAATCTTCGTTGCCGACTAGAAATGAACCCGATTTCATGATGACACTAGTAAAAATAAAAATCGCACTCTACGTTTCAGTAAGGTGTTACTGAACAAAGATCAAGTAGATTATTATGAAAATTTTGTTTTCAATCAGCAATCATTACGATTCCAGGATGAATATAGACTTTTTTTTTCCGATTTTGCAATGTATTTTCGTGGTGAAAAACGCTCCCGATATTTCAAGTAAGGTGTCATCTGTGGATAGATAATGTAATTGATTATTAAAAAAAATTTCGCGACTAGAAATGAACCCGATTTCATTATCACTATAAATATTTTGTGTGTGGTTTTCCAGTGCATCGCTCGTTGTAAAAATCCCACCTGACGTATCAGATAAGGTGTCACTGAAGGATAATAAAGTAGGTTATCATAAAATATCCAGTTACAATTAAAATCAACCTGAATCCAGGATGACTGTAAATCTATTTGTTCAGTTTTCTGTGATTATTTGTTTGTAGTGAGAAACGTACCAAGCATATCAGAGTAAGTGTCAGTGAAAGAAATACAAAGCTGTTGCTGGATAGAGATGAACTCGATTGCAGTATGACTATAAATATTTTCTCTCTTGTTTTCACGGATCCATATATCATAGTAATAATTGCAGCTGAAGTATCAGGTAAGGTGTCATAGAAGATAGATCAAGTATGTTCTTATGAATAATTTAATTTCAGTCAGATTTCATTCATATTTCAGAATAACTATAAATATTTGTGTTGCGTTTATTGCAATGCATTATCGGGATGAAAAACTCTCCAGAGGTTTCGCGTAACGTGTCACTAGTGGAAAGAAAAAGTTATTATTATAAATCCGTTTTCGGCTACAAATGAGACCAATTTCAGGATGACTATAAATATTTTGTGTGGCTTTCATGGAGCCATAGTCCGTGGTAGAAATCACATAGGAATTATCAGGTAAGGTGTCATTGAAGATGGATGAAGTAGGACATCATTAAAAGTCCATTCACAGTAAAAAATCAACCATATTCCAGGATGATTATATTTTTCACCCGTTTTCTGCGATTCTTTGTTCGTAATGTTGAAATAGGAACCAGTCATATCATGGTAGTTGTCGGGGCAGGAAAAACGTAGTAGTTTGTCATGAAATCTCCGTCTGCTACTAGAAATGAACCCAATTTCATGATGGCAATAAATATTTTGAGTCAAGTTC
Organism: Birgus latro; assembly: GCA_018397915.1. Classification (NCBI taxonomy): domain Eukaryota; kingdom Metazoa; phylum Arthropoda; class Malacostraca; order Decapoda; family Coenobitidae; genus Birgus; species Birgus latro. The sequence goes on from JAGKTI010003655.1 coordinate 49,338, forward strand.
AGACGAAGCGATGGATCCTGATAAAAATCGCACCTGAATTATCAGGAAAGTTGTCACTGAAGAAGGATCAATTAGGACATCATTAAATGTTAAATTACAGTTACAGTAAGAAATAAACCTTATTCCAGGATGACTATAAATATTTATCTCCCGTTTTCTGCGATTGTTTGTTCGTACTATTGAAAAAGGATCCAACAATACCAGGGTAGGTGTCTGTGTAGGAAAGATGGAGTAGTTTATAATAAAATCTTTGTTGCCGACTAGAAATGAACCCGATTTCATGATGACTATAAATATTTTGTGTCTAGTTCACACGGAGTGATTTACCATTTCAAAAATAAAAATAGCACTTTACGTAACAGTAAGGTGTTGCTAAAGAAAGATCAAGTAGATTATTATGAAAATTTCGTTTTCAATCAGGAATAATTTCGATTCCAGGATGAATATAGGCTTTTTTTCTGACTTTGCCATGTATTTTCGAGGTGAAAATCGCTCCCGATATTTCAAGCAAGGTGTCACTGGTAGATAGATAATGTGATTGATTATTATAAATTCTTCCTCGACTAGAAATGAACCCAATTTCAGGATCACTATAAATATTTGTGTGTTGTTTTCCAGTGCATCGTTCGTGGTAAAAATCGCACATGACTTATCAGATAAGGTGCCACTGAAAGATAATCAAGTAGGTTATTATTAAATATCCAGTTACAATTAGAAATCAACCTGAATTAAGGATGACTATAAATCTATTTGTTCAGTTTTCTGTGATTATTTGTTCGCAGTTAGAAACGCACCAAGCATATCAGAGTAAGTGTCAGTGAAAGAAATACAAGGTTGTTGCTGGAAAGAGATGAACCCGATTGCAGTATGACTATAAATATTTTCTCTCTGTTTTTCACGAAGCCATACATCGCAGTAATAATCGCAGCTGAAGTATCAGGTAAGGTGTCATTGAAGAAAGATGAACTATGTTCTTATGAATAATTTGATTTAAGTCAGATTTCATTCATATTTCAGAATGACTATAAATATTCGTCTTGCGTTTTTTGCAATGCATTATCGGTGTGAAAAACTCTCCAGATGTTTCGCGTAAGGTGTCACTAGCGGAAAGATAAAGTTATTTATTAATAAAAATCGTTTTTTGGGTAGAAATGAGTCCAATTTCAGGATGACTATATATATTTTGTGAGGCTTTCACGGAGCCGTAGTTTATGGTAGAAATCGCTCCTGAAGTATAAGGTAAGGTGTCATGGATGATGGATAAAGTTCGGCATCATTAAAAGTCCATTTACAGTAAGAAATCAACCTTATTCCAGGATGATTATAAATATTTTTTTCCCGTTTTCAGTGATTGTTTGTTCGTAATGTTGAAATAGGAACCAATCATATCATGGTAGGTATCGGTGCAGGAAAGACGAAATTGTTTATCATGAAATCTACGTTGCCGACTAGAAATGAACCCGATTTCATGATGACTATAAATATTTTCTGTCTAGTTCACACGGAGCGATGGACCCTGGTAAAAATAAAAATCGCACTTTACGTTTCAGTAAGGTGTTACTGAACAAAGATCAAGTAGATGATTAGGAAAATTTCGTTTTTAATCAGCAATCATTACGATTCAAGGATGACTATAGACTTTTTTTTTTCCGATTTTGCAATGTATTTTCGTGGTAAAAAACGCTCCCGATATTTCAAGTAAGGTGTCATTTGTGGATAGATAACGTAATTAATTATTAAAAATTCTATCTTGACTAGAAATAAACTCAATTTCAGGATCACCATAAATATTTTGTGTGCGATTTTCCAGTGCATCGCTCATTGTAAAAATCGCACCTGACGTATCAAATAAGATGTCACTGATGGATAATTAAGTAGGTTATTATAAAATATCCAGTTACATTTAAAATCAACGTGAAACCAGGATGAATATAAATCTCTTTGTTCAGTTTCCTATTTTAACATTACGAAAAAAGATTCGCAGAAAACGGGAGAAAAATATTTATAGTCATCCTGGAATAAGGTTGATTTTTTACTGTAGATGAGCTTTTAATGATGCCCTACTTGATCCATCTTCAATGAAACCTTTCTTGATTCTTCAGGAGCTATATCTACCAACAACTATGCCTCCGTGAAAGCCAGAGAAAATGTTTATAGTCATCTTGAAATTGGGCTCAGTTTTAGTCGAAAACGGATTTTTAATAATAAATAACTTTAATCGTAGGTGGTGGCGACCATCATTCTCTCACTTGATGTAGTGCTGCCTACTTTTTCCTTAGCCTTTATCATTCTTTTTCTGTGCCTGCCCTCCTCTTTTCCTATATCTCCAATCTTTCCTGTTACTTCTTATTGCTTTTCTTTCCTGTACAGGTGGCTTTACATTGAGTGACAAGCCAAATGGTTTCCAGTAAGCCAAGAAACCATTTACAACTCTGGGTGGTAACCATATAACCAAGTCATACGTGGTCAATACGTGTCAACAAGTGGGTGTTTGGAGGGTTAGTGTCCCTCCCTGTAAAACAAATAACTCAAAGTCAAATGGCCACCCCTTACGGGATTATGGTGTCTGGCAATAGATAGATAGATAGAACTTTATCTTTTCATTAGTGACACGTTAGACGAAACTTCTGGAGAGTTTTTCACCCCGATAATGTATTGCAAAAAACGCAACACGAATATATATAGTCATTCTGAAATATGAATGAAATCTGACAGAAATTAAATTATTCATAAGAACATTCTTGATCTTTCTTCTACGACACTTTACCTGATACTTCAAATGCGATTATTACTACGATGTAGGGCTCCGTGAAAAGAAGAGAGAAAATATTTATAGTCATACTGCAATCGGGTTCATCTCTCTCCAGCAATAACCTTGTATTTCTTTCACTGACTCTTACTCTGATATGCTTGGTACGTTTCTCACTACAAACAAATAATCGCACAAAACTGAACAAATAGATTTATAGTCATCCTAGACTCAGGTTGATTTTAAATGTAACTGGATATTTTATAATAACCTACTTTATTATCCTTCAGTAACACATTATTTGATATGTCAGGTGCGATTTTTACAACTAGCGATGCACTGGAAAATCGCACACAAAATATTTATAGTGATCCTGAAATCGGGTTCATTTCTAGTCAAGAAAGAATTTTTAATAATAAATTACATTATCTATCCCCAAATGAGACCTTACTTGAAATATCGGGAGCGTTTTTCACCACGATAATACATTACAAAATCGAAAAAAAAATCTATAGTCATCCTTGAATTGTAATGATTAAAAACGAAATTTTCCTAATCATCTACTTGATCTTCGTTCAGTAACACCTTACTGAAATGTAAAGTGCGATTTTTATGTTTACGAGGGACCATCGCTCCGTGTGAACTAGACACGAAATATTTATAGTCATCATGAAATCGGGTCTATTTCTAGTCGGCAACGGAGATTTCATGATAAACAATTTCGTCTTTCCTGCACCGACATCTACCATGATATGATTGGTTCCTATTTCAACATTACGAACAAAGAATCACTGAAAACGGGAGAAAAATATTTATAGTCATCCTGGAATATGGTTGATTTCTTACTGTAAATGGACTTTTAATGATGCCCAACTTGATCCATAATCTATGACACCTTAACTTATACTTCAGGAGCGATTTTTACGAAAAACTACGGCTCCGCGAAAGCCACACAAAATATATATAGTCATTCCCGAAATTGGACGCATTTCTAGTCGAAAACGGATTTTCAATAATAAATAACTTTATCTTTCCACTACTGACACCTTACGCGAAACTTCTGGAGAGTTTTTCACCCCGATAATGCATTGCAATAAACGCAACACGAATATTTATAGTCATTCTGAAATATGAATGAAATCTGACTGAAATCAAATTATTCATAAGAACATAGTTCATCTTTCTTCAATGACACCTTACCTGATACTTCTGCTGCGATTATTACTACGATGAATGGCTCCGTGAAAACCAGAGAGAAAATATTTAGTGATACTGCAATCTGGTTCATCTCATTCCAACAACATCCTTGTTTTTCTTTCATTGACACTTTCTCTGATATGCTTGTTGCGTTTCTCACTACGAAGAAATAATCGCAGAAAACTGAAAAAATAGATTTATAGTCATCCTGGATTCAAGTTAATTTCTAATTTTAACATTTTATGATAACCTATTTGATTATCTTTCTGTGGCACCTTATCAGATATGTCAGGTGCGATTTTTACAACGAACGATGCACTGAAAAACCACACAAAAAATATTTATAGTGATCCTGAAATCGGGTTCATTTCTAGTCGAGAAAGAATTTTTAATAACCAATTACATGATCTATCCACCAATGCCACCTTACTTGAAATATCGGGAGCGTTTTTCACCCCGAAAATACATTTCAAAGTCGGAAAAAACAGTCTATATTCATCCTGGAATCGTAATGATTGCTGATTGAAAACGAAATTTTCATAATAATCTGTTTGATCTTTGTTCAGCAACACCTTACTGTTACGTAATGTGCGATTTTTATTTTCACCATGGTCCTTCGCTCCATGTGAACTAGACAAAAAATATTTATAGTCATCACGAAATCGGGTTCATTTCTAGTCGGCAACAAAGATTTCATGATAAACTACTCCGTCTTTCCTGCATAGACACCTACCTTGATATTCTTGGATCCTTTTTCAATAGTACGAACAAACAATCGCAGAAAACGGAAGATAAATATTTATAGTCATCCTGGAATAAGGTTGATTTCTTACTGTAATATGATATTTAATGATACCCTACATGATCGTTCTTCAGTGACACCTTTCCTGATATTTCAGGTGCGATTTTTATCAGGATCCATTGCTCCGTCTGAACTAGACTGTAAATATTTATAGTCATCATGAAATCGGGTTCATTTCTAGTCGCCAACGGAGATTTCATGACAAACTACTACGTCTTTCCTGCCCCGACAACTACCATGATATGGCTGGTTCCTATTTCAGCATTACGTAGATACAATCACAGAAAACAGGAGAAAAATTATTGTCATCCTGGAATAAGGTGGATTTCTTCCTGTAAATGAACTTTTAATGATGCCCTACTTGATCCATCTTCAATGACACCTTACCTGATACTTCCTAAGTGATTTCTACCACGAACTATGGCTCCGTGAAAGCCACACAAAATGTTTATAGTCATCCTGAAATTAGGCTGATTTATGGTCGAAAAATTATTTATAATAATAAATAGTTTTATCATTCACTAGTGACACGTTACGCGGAACTTCGGGAGAGTTTTTCACCCCGATAATGCATTACATTAAACGCAACACGAATATTTATAGTCATTCTGAAATATGAATGAAATCTGACTGAAATTAAATTATTCATAAGAACATACTTGATCTTTCATCTATGACACCTTACCTGACACTTCAGCTGCGTTTATTACTACGATGTACGGCTCCGTGAAAAAAAGAGAGAAAATATTTATAATCATACTGGAATGGAGTTCATCTCTATCCAGCAACAGCCTTGTGTTTCTTTCTCTGACACTTACTCTGATAAGCTTGGAATGTTTCTCACTACGAACAAATAATCGCAGAAAACTGAACAAATAGATTTACAGTTATCCTGAATTCAGGCTGACTTTTATTGGAACTGGATATTTTATAATAACCTACTTTATTATCCTTCAGTGACACCTTATCTGATACGTCAGGTGGGATTTTTACAACGAGCGATGCACTGGAAAACCATACACAAAATATTTATAGTGATCATGAAATCGGGTTCATTTCTAGTCGAGAAAATTTTGTTAATAGTCAATTACATTATCTATCCACAAATGACACATTACTTGAAAAATCGGGAGCGTTTTTCACCACGAAAATACATTGCAGAATCGGAAAAAAAGTCTATAGTCATCCTTGAATCGTAATGATTGCTGATTGAAAACGAAATTTTCATAATAATCTACTTGACCTTTGTTCAACAATACCTTGCTGAAACGTAAAGTCCGATTTTTATTTTTACCAGGGACCATCGCTCCGTGTGAACTAGACACAAAATATTTATAGTCATCATGAAATCGGGTTCCAATATAATCGGCAACGAAGATTTCATGATAAAGTACTTCGTTTTTCCTGCATAGAGACCTACCATGATATGCTTGGTTCCTTTTTCTATAGATCGAAGAAACAATCGCAGAATACAGAAGAAAAATATTTATAGTCATCCTGTAATAAAGTTGATTTCTTACTGTAACTTGACATTTAATGATACCCTACTTGATCCTTCTTCAGTGACACCTTTCCTGATTCTTGAGTGCGGTTTTCATCAGGATCCATCGCTCCATCTAAACTAGACACAAAATATTTATAGTCATCATGAAATCGGGTTCATTTCTAGTCGGCAACGGAGATTTCATGATAAACAATTTCGTCTTTCCTGCAC
>JAGKTI010003656.1:0-41743 GCA_018397915.1 Birgus latro
CATAAAGAAAATATAAATGCAGTGTCTTATACTCCGTGTTAGCATAAGATAATTTCCTTTCGCGGTCCGTAATATCAGCCCTAATTGACCTACAGTAACTGTTTATACACCATGTAGCCAAATAAATTCCCGATAACTTTTTCTCAGTAACACTTACCATAACTATTATACTTCTATGAGAAAAAGTGACATAAAGAAAAAACAACAAAAAATGAGCCATTTACAATTGGCTATTTTTTTTTAGAACACCATAAGCAAGTACATTTATTCAGGATTACATGGAAAAAAATGCAGGATGACAGAAGCAATAGGACAGGCAGGGGGAAAAAATAGTTTAGCAACAGTTTGCGCCGGGCGCAACAGCAGCCACACTGTACAGCGCGAACGTAAGATAATTTCCTTTCGTGGTCCGTAAAATCGGCCCTAACTGACCTACAGTAATTCTTTATACACCAAAATGTAGCCAATAAATACCCTAAAACTTTTTCTCGGTAACATTTACCATAAAAATTATATTTCAATGAGAAGAAGTGAAGTAAAGAAAAAACATTTAAAAAAAAAGGCCATAATTTATATTTAGCTATTCTTGTTTACAAAACCACAGGCAAGTACAATACATTTATTCAGGATTACGTGGGGGAAAAAAATTACAATTATCGAAGTGCAAATCAGGGTGTGAGGATACAATGTTTATGAATTATCGAGTGCACAGGAATAGCGTGGTAACAGTGGGGGTCTCTCAGTGTGTGGCCTTGGGCACCCAGGCCTGTGTCCCACGTACTGTACTCGCTCGCGGTTCAATGCAGCCTGTGTTAATTGGTAACAAGAGGGTTAATGGCCCATATGTATTTTTTTCTTAGAACTACCCTTCCTGAATTAGGGTGCGTCTTTCACACTGTAGCATCTTATATGTCGTGAAATAAGGTACAAGATAAAATGGCGGATGATTTAAACACAAAAGTAAAAGTGAAAGTTTATCTATCAATAGGCAGGCATCTTAATCCCATAAGGGGTGGCCACCAACAAAATGCCTCCATGTCACCCTGTCCCCTGCCATTTCACTGCCCTGCGCTCCCCTAAATTTACACCCTCTTCTTTCATTTACAGCTCTACTCCATCCCTCCATCTCATCCTCAGTCTCCACTTCACTAATATACACTCTTCCAGTTAGTCTCTCATTCTCCATCTTCTCCTCTTGGCCAAACCACCTCAATGTATTTCTCCTAATGCTTTCTATTACAGTACATCTACATCCACATCACAATGCTCCTTCAGATCCTCATTTGTCAGTCTGGCTCTCCATGTAACTCCACCAGTTCCTCTCAAATCACTCATTTCCACTACTCTCACTCTTAACTTGTGTCCTTCCAACAAGGTCCAAGCTTCGCTTCCATGCGTTAGCATAGGGATCAAAATAATGTCATGCAGTGACTTTTTTACTTCCAAGTTCACTTGCCCATTTTGTATCACTGCTTTCAATAGGCCACCAATCTTTCTTACTGCTGTACCCTTTTAAGCACCTCATCCTCCAAACTTCCATCCTTACTCATCACACTACCTAAGTACTTGAATGCACTCATATTTTCTACTTCCTCACTATCTAGCCTCACTGTGCATTCAGTGACTTCATTTCTCTCGAAGACCTCAACATTATTCGTACACTTCCATACATTCACCTTTAGACCCTGTTTCTTACTTACTCTCCCAAACTCATTCGTCAAGCCTTGCAGTTCTCCTTATTTCCTCACTACCTTGCCTCACTGTGCATTCGGTAACTTCATTTCTCTCTAAGACCATAACTGTACTCTTCCCTACATTCACCTTTAGATCCTGTTTCTTACATGCTCTCTTAAACTCATTCACCAAGCCTTACAGTTCTCCTTCATCTTCACTTGACAATACAGTGTAATCTGCAGACAACAGAACAAGAAGTTTTCAAATGCTGCCCTCTCTCATTATGGCTGCACCAATATCCACTGCCCTACCTTGTATGACTTTTATAACCCCATCCATACACAAACTGAACAACCATGGAGACATGACACATACGTTTCAACCCGGTGTTCAGACAGAAAAATTCACTCAGTACACCAACAACATGCACTGCAGCCCTAATGCCCTTATACATACTCTTCATGGCACTCAGCAACTTCCCATTTACTTCATATTCTTTTAATATTTTCCACATTCCTTGTCTCTCCAATCTGTCATAGACTTTCTCCAAATCCATGAAAGCAGCATACAACTTTCCCTTCTCTAGAAACTTTTCCACTGAACACCTTAGGATGAGTATCTGATTTACACAACCTCTTCCCTTCCTGATACCTCCCTGTTCTTCTCCAACTAATTCCTCTGTTATTTCACTCAGTCAATAAGTATCCTACCATATACTTCTCCTATTACACAAGGTAGACAAATGCCCCTATGATTACCATACATTTCTTTTTCCCCTTTTCTTCTGTACAGGAGAATAATTATACCCAACTTCCAATTTTCAAGAACTCTACCTTCCTCCTTGACCAATCTGGATGTTTCACATGCATTCTAATACTATCTCTTCCCTGTGCTTCAATATTTCACCACACACTTCATCAATTCCTGAGACTTTTCTCATTTTGACTTTCTTCATTGCTTCCACTGCAAGATAATGCTCATTTCATTTGTGCGTTGTGTCAGGGAAGGCATGTCAAGATTGTCATGCGTGATAGGACTGATTTTGTTAGTAAAGTAAGTCTCTTAAGTGTGTGGAAGAGTTTTTTTACTTGGGAGACATGCTATGTGCTGAAGGTGGGGCTCTGTGGTTAGAGTGAGGGGTGGCTGGAAGAAGTTCAGGGGGCTCTTGCCTGACACTGAGAGGGTTCTTCCATGCTAAAGGATCTTTGTATGCAGCATGTGTTATGAGTGTATTGCAGTATGGTAGTGAGACCTGGCCAGTGAAGGAAGAGGACATTCACAGGCTCAAATGTACAGAAATGACAATGATTGGATGGATGCGCAGTGCGTCCTTGAATGCGGGGTCTGGGGAGGATAGGTTTATGATGGAAAAGTTAAGAAGGATGGTACTGGAGTGTACTGGTGTTGTGATAAGAAGAAAATAAACAGAGATGGTTTGGGAATGTGGAGAGGACTGAGGATAACAACTAGGTGCAGAAAGTGAGAAATGTGAACGCTGGGGATAGGGCTGCGAGAGGTAGACTGAAAAAGACCTGGGATGAGGTCACAGAGTGTGACCTCGGGGATAAGGGACTGAATGGGGAGGCTGCCATAGACTGAGCAGCATGGAAAGCCACCATTAGGTGGCCAAGGCCAACACATGTAAGCATCTTGGAGCCTTTATAAACTAAACAAAACGAACAAAACTACAGTTCCAGGAGAGACCCAGGCAGCACCATCCTTGCATGTGTCATCCTAATTGGAAAGTTTAATATATGGAAAAAAGAAGGAAAACAAAAATCTGTGAGATCATCTTATGGTATGTGACTTCATTACCTTCCTTGGAATATAGACCAACCAAGATGTCACAAAGTGCTAAACCAATGTTGTGGGAAAATTTTTCCATTTTATTCATCACCATCTAATCCTGTGTTGCCCCATAAGGAGCACAGGAGATCAGGGCTAGGCAAGTTGGTCCTGACATTCAAGATGAGAGTGACCAGCCTTACACATCCACATCCCCGAGTGGCATTATGTGAGCAATAAACCCCAACCTCCCCTTGGATATAAATCTGCACAGGCTCAATCCGGTTGGAGTGCTTTAATTACCTATTAAACCACCAGGCGCAATGATTTGGTTATATAGTTACTACCCAGCATAGTAAATGGTTCCCTGGTGTACAGGACTCCATTTGGCTTGTCACTCAGTGTAGTGTCACCCATAGACAGAAGGAAGAGGAAAGAATCAAGGAAAGAAAGACAGAAGAGGAAAGAAGAAAAGAAGGAAGGAAAAGAGGAAAGGGCAATCCCCTGAGAGCAGCACTACATCAAGTGAGTAGATTTAAAACTTTCTAAAAGCAATAGCAACTACATCACTCAAAAACAGACCACAATAGTTATGATACTGTTAAAAAAACTAATAATACCAGCAACAATATTACTGTGTTAATAATTGTAAACAAATGCATTTTGTACTCACCTCAAACTTTTTTCCGCTTTCCATATATTTGAACATGCACCTTGCTTATTAACCTTGCTTCTCAAGTAGGAAGTTCTTGAAAAACCTGAACAAAAAACAAAGAAACTGTTAATGTCAATGAATTACAACCAGCAAGTAATAGGCACAGTTCATCTACATAAACATATACCAGTAATTAAACATCTAAACTAAACAAAGGCAGCGGGAAGAAAAGTTAATTAATCGCTTCAGTTTGAGAAGTCTTACCTAAGCTGAATAATACCATCTTAGGGTAGTCCAAATGGAATCACAAAGAAAATTTCTATATCAAACTGGGTGGAGAGGGGGGGGGGGAGCTAGTCTGGTGTATTCAAAAGCCAATTTAAGTGAGCTTCGATGCTGGAGAAGGATATCTTCACATGGTGGCACAAATACAGGTAGGCAGTTCTGCTGCTCAGTTATGCAAATGTCACTCAACTCCCTCCTTCCCTATCCCCCCAAAGGAGGAAGGTGGACTGCAGAAAGGGGGAACTTCGACCTGTAGTTCACTGGGTTCACGTTCATGTGGAACTGGGACCGCAACGACACTAAGCAAGTTACATGCTATCAGAATTTTTCTTAATATACCATATTAACTCAATTAACAGTAACTGGAAAAAGTCTGATGCAACCACATGTTTCTTGAGACATTGTGAAGTATGTACTTAATAATTTAACACAAAGCTTGACACAATAATACAACATAGCAATGAAGGAAGAAATGTGCAAGCTTCTTAATGAGGTGCACTAAATCCATAAACAATAAAACAGTATTGCTAAGCACTGAGCACTGATTAATCATGTTATTATTTTTTTTTAATACATGTTCTAGGCTGATATTCAGTACTGCATAAAAAGGTACTCAGAGGTTTGAAGAATTTGTTAAATGAGGATCTCTTGTGAGATCTTACTGTAAGTTTCAGTCCAAAGAGGTCTGTTCTAAGTTTCATAAAGACATCTGGCTACTGCTAAAAAAAAAAAAAAAAAAAATCCAGCTGCTGCAGCCAACCGTTACTGAAAACATCATCAACTATGGTGAATTACTAAGAACAATTTCTAATTCTTTAAGTCCAGTCTCCCTTACACTAGATAAAACTGTCTAGCAGTTGTAAGCTTCATAAACATAAGCAGTCTTTGTATTGAAATGGTTAATGCCACTCAGCATTTAATTATGCAGTTATAGAAATCACATATTACTAAGAACAAATTCTAATTCTTTAAGTCCAGTTGGTCTCCCTTACACTAGATAAAACTGTCTAGCAGTTGTAAGCTTCATATACATAAGCATTCTTTGTATTGAAATGGTTAATGCCACTCATTATTTAATTATGCAGTTATAGAAATCACATTGCTACCAATATGTAAAATAACACTTCCTCTGTACACAAAGTAATTATCAATTAAATCTTTTCTAATGAAAACACTCAAGGTAGAAAAAAACAACAAACTTTCAACAATGAAGTAACTAATACTATACAAGAACCAAGGCTCTAGCCCACTATAAAAAAAGGAATAAAATCTATCACTTGGCAACTGTCCATTTCATGCCAGGCAGTATCTTAAAAAAAAAAAAAAAAAAAAGAGGCTCCAACATGCCTGTATGCATCGGCCTTGGTCACCTAATGGCGGCTCTCCATGCCGCTTAATCTCTGGCAGCTTCCCTATTTACTCCAAAAACCCTGAGGTAACACTCAATGACCTCGTCCCAGGTCTTTTTCAGTCTACCTCTCACCACCCTACTCCAACATTAACACTTCTCACTCTCTGGACTCAACTGTCATCCTTCATCCTCTCCACATGCCCAAACCATCTCAAGCTACCTCTCCTCATCACACCAATACACTCCACTCCCATTCTACCTCTCAACTCATCCATCAAAAACCTAGCCCCCACCAGGCCTTGCACTCAAGGACACACTGCACATCCACCTAATCATTGCCACTTCTGTATGTTTGAGCCTACAAATATCCTCTTCCTTTACTGCCCAGGTCTCACTACCATACAGCATTACTCTCCTAACACATGCCACATACAAAGATTCCTTAGCACTGAGAGAGAGCCCACTCAATGTCAGAAGAGGCAACAGCTCCCTGACCTTCTTCTAACCACTCCTCACTCTAGCCACAAAGTGAGCTCCTGCCCCATCTCCAGCACATCAATATGTCTCCCAAATAACAAAACTCTTCCACACACTCAAGAGACTCGCTAGCAAGTTCAGTCCTTTCACGCCTGACAATATCCACATGCTCTCCCCGACACACTGCAAACATGAAATCAGCATTATCTCATGGTCTACCTCTAATATCACTACATCTCTTATGCACTCTTATCACAAACACTGCACAAGACGGAATTACTTCCACACCCTTGTGACAAATCACACATGGCCACTCTCCTTCTTTGTGAGTACTGCCCCCAGCCCTAGATATCATCCCTTTTGTTTCATCTGCATTTACTCTTAAGCCCTTGTGCCCCATTCCATCTCTCTACTTCCTAAATCTTTCCTCTGCCTCCCTTCATTCTGACCATAAAAGACACATTATGTATCTAACAAACTGCTATGCAGACAAAATAACTTATTAGCTAGTACATTAATCATTACTAAAGTAACTACAGTAATATGCCTCATCAATTACCTATCAAGACCTTTGATAGAGAACCTAGGGAGGTGGTGAAGTGGGCAATGGGAAAGCTTGTGATCAATAGTGGCTGGTTAGGGTGGTCATGGACAGGCATGTGGGTGCTTGCACCCAGGTAAGGTGAAAAATTTGAGTATGGAGTTATACATGAATGTTGGTGTGCATCAGGGGTCAGTCCTGAGCCCCTTGTTGTTTATTATGGTACCTAAAGTCCTTTCAAGTGACTTCAGAAATGGGCTCCCGTGGTAGTTGTTGTATGCTGCTGATTTGGTGTTGATTACAGAGAATGTAAGGGAGGCGAAGGAAAGATTTAGGTGGTGGAAATGGTACAGTATGGGGCACAATGGCCTGAGAGTAAATGCAGATAAAACAAGTGATAGCATCTAGGGCTAGGGGTGGTACTGTCAAAGAAGAGGGGAAGTGGCCATGAGCAATTTGCCACGAGGGTGTAGGAAGCAATTCCATCTTGTGCAGTGTTTGTGATAAGTGGGTGCATAAGAGATGTAGTGGCATTAGGGGTAGACTGGAAGATAATGCTGATTTCATGTGCTCAGAGTCGGTGAGAGCATGTTGAGATTGCCAGGCGTGAAAGGACTGAACTTGCTGGTAAGTCTCTTGAGTGTGTGGAAGGATTCTGTTATTTGGGAGACATGTTATGTGCTGTAGGTGGGGCTGGAGCTAGCTCTGTGGCTAGAGGGAGGGGGAAGTCGCTGGAAGAAGTTCAAGGTACATTGAGTTATGGGATCTCTGTACACGGCATGTGTTAGGAGTGTAATGCTGTATGGTAGTGAGACCTGGGAAGTAATGGAAGAGAATATTTGCAGGCTCAAAAGTACAGAAATGGCAATGATTAGGTGGATGCGCAATGCATCCCTGAGTGTAAGGCCTGGGGGGGCTAGATTTACGATGGAAGATTTGAGAGATAAGATGGAACTGAGGTCGATTGGTGTTGCGGTGAGGAGAGGTGGACTGAGATGGTTTGGGCATGTAGAGAGGATGGGGGATGATAATTTGGTGCAGAAAGTAAGGAGTGTTAATGTTGGGGGTTGGGTAGCGAGTGGTAGACCGAAAAAGACCTGGGACTTGGTCGTTGAGTGTGACCTCAAAGATAAGGGACTAAATAAGGAAGCTGCTTGGGATCAGGCAGCATGAAGAGTTGCCATTAGGTGACCAGGGTTGATGCATGCATGCGTGTTGGAGCCTTCAAAAATGAAAACGAAAACAAAGCAGTGAAAACAAAAAATGCTAAAAAAAAAAAAAAAAGGCTGGGTGATTAGTAAACAGCTGTTGATATGTTTATCTTCTTACCCAATGATACCCAGTATCTCAATCATGTGTTACATAAATATGGAGGGAAAAAAAATTGATCTACATAAAAAATTAAAAAAAAATGGATAATCAAAGTCCAATGGAGTATATTCTGTGCATGAATGCATGCACACATGAATGTTGCACACACACACACACACACACACATGGATGTAAACAAGACAGATGACACGCATCTGCAAGAAGGCTCCTGAAAATTTGCCATAATTTTATTATACAGGATGAAATCACATTTCTAAACTGTCTGTGACGGAAGCTAAAAGTGGAGAGATTCACCTGCATAACTGAAACATTTGGATGTTCTGTAAGAGCTGTAGTGAAGGCAGAAAATGGCAGGTGGGGAAGGAGGAGGAGCGGAGCTGCATATGGTTGACAAATGTGATGATTTCAAGGGATTGACTATCAAACCGGCATGCTTCATTGAATCTATCTATCTATTGCCAGACGCCTCAATCCCGCACGGGGTGGTCACAAACAAATCAACTCCTTGTCGCTCTATCTCCTGCCATTTCACTACCCCGCTCCCAACTCACACCCCCCTCTCTCATGTACCTCTCCACTCCATCCCTCCATCTCATCCTCGGCCTCCCCCTCCCTCTCGCCCCCTCCACCTTACTCACATACACTCTCCTCGTCAGTCTTTCACTCTCCACATGCCCAAACAACCTTAACGTGTTTCTCCTAACACTTCCTT
This sequence comes from Birgus latro, assembly GCA_018397915.1. Classification (NCBI taxonomy): domain Eukaryota; kingdom Metazoa; phylum Arthropoda; class Malacostraca; order Decapoda; family Coenobitidae; genus Birgus; species Birgus latro. The sequence goes on from JAGKTI010003656.1 coordinate 8,813, forward strand.
TCACGTCCACCTCCACACCACAACGTTCCATCACTTCCTCATTTGTTAGTCTGTCTCTCCATGTGACTCCACATGCTCCTCTCAAATAACTCATTTCCACTGCTCTCACTCTTGACTTCTGTCCTTCCAACAGGGTCCAAGCTTCACTTCCATATGTTAGAGTTGGTATCACAATACTGTCATGTAATAACTTTTTCACTTCTGTGCTCACTTCCCTGTTTCTTAGAAATTCAAAGATGGAAGCAGTAATTGAGAACATGACAAGTGGTAGTGAAACAAATGATGAGCAGGAAATGAATACTGCCAAGGAGAGAGCCCTCAAGATGAAAATAAGTGATTTAGAAGAGGAATATAAAGAATTGGGAAAGAAATTGAGTGAAACTGACTATAAAACTGAAGGTATGTACAGATGCGGAACGAGTGCAAGAACAAACACGATGGATGGCTAAAGGGCGTGAAGAGATGTCAGAACTGAGAGAAATAATAAAACAACAAAGTAAAGAAAATGAAAATCAGCAGACAAACAAAGAGGCATCTTCGGAGAAAAAAAAGGAGCTGAAAGGAATAGATGTGTGATCATCTTTGGAGATGAGGAGAAAGAACAGCAATCAAAGCAGGCTAGGAAGAATGAAGAGATGACCAAAATCAGTGAATTATAAACTAAGATAAATGAAGAAGGAAGAAACTGGGAATGAGAAACAGAGGATGTAGGAAGAGTAGGCCAGCATAAAACAGAAGGGCCTAATGTTAGGCCCATCCGGGTTAAATTTACGAATGAAAATGTGGCAAAAGAAGCGCTGGTAGCAGCACATAGGCTGAGTGATGATGAAAACGTGAAAAAAGTAATGATAAGAAAAGATCTAAACTCTGATGAGAGAACTTAACTGAAAGCTTTGCTGGAAGAGGCTAAAAACAAAAATGAGCAAAGATAGAGGGACAAAGAGATGTGTTTTTTGGGGAGTGAAGAACATGAAACTCAAAAAGTGGTAAAGTAGAACCTCAATTATCTGTGAGCCAATAAACCGGAATTGGTGCTAAACCGGACAATTTAAAGAAAATTTCCAAAATCGATCAACCGGGGAAAATATAGGACCTAAACAGCATTTCAAATTTGCCGGACAACCATCCCGCCCAAATCTTTTCATTCCTTCACCACCAGAGCGCATCACCGCAGTCCCGCCATTGTTTTGAGGGTTAACAGTATAAACACTGCAACACACCGCCGTTTTATCATAATTTTCCGTAATAATTGGTGGAACATCAGCCATGGCTCCTGGCTGTTCGTGGAAAGATACTGATGAATCATTTCGAAAGATCATCTAATTCATGGAAAGAAATCCAGCCTACACAGCTAATGAACTGCTTCATTTTCGTAGCCATTATGATGACTTCCAAAATCGCCGTCGTGTAGCAATCAAACAGTCAGACATCAGGGACTTTTTCACAAGGGGTAAACGTGCAAAAACAGCTAACATTTCACTCGTATCCTCCGGTTCATTTGTGGGGTTCCCAGATAGTGATGCATCAACGTCCACACCAGAAGGTACTCTAGCAAAAACAACTTCCTCACCAGTCTTCAGAGAGAGAGAGAGTAACCAGTAAATAGCCTATCGTAGTTATTATGAATAGGCTAATAGTGTAGTAAGGATAATTACAATTTCAGTTTTTTTTTTTTTTTTTTTTTATGTGTCCGACTCTGGGCATAGGCTTCACAGCCTGCTATCAAGGCCCAGTCGTCCTCCTACAATCTACATGTCACCACTTCGGCGCTTAACACCCACCGTCCATATTGAATACATGCTAGGGCTGTCTCATACAGGACTGGTGTATTGGTATTAGCGGGGTCATTTTTACGACATGTCGGCGGGTCTTCTGGTAGATCAGTAAAGCCTGATTTAATGACATTCAAATCCTTAAATTGTTCCCTGCACCAGCGAGGATTCGAACCTGGGTCCCACGGGACCGCAAGCCAACTTTGTGAATTTTAACTTTGCGATTCACCAATTTTGCGAGGTAGTTCCAAAAGTCATGTATTTTTTAATATTTATGAACTTTGCGAGCGATCACACACTTTGCGAGGTTGAGTGGTGTGAGAGTCGTCTTCCCGTACTACTTTGCCACCCCGAGTAGTGACGTCATGGTTCACTGGGCATACCGAGCCTTCTAGTTCAGTGGTCTGCCGCCCCGCCTAGTTTGTTTGCACCTGTTTCCAACCAAGGTCACTGACCCTCACAATTTCGTGGTGCTCCTCGCAATACCCCAGCAGTCTAACCTTGCACGAGTGTTATCACGGCGCCAACGGATAAGAAGAACAAGAAAATAAGTTTGGAGACCAAACTGAAAATGATTGAAAGGAAAAAAGCAGGTGAAAGTATTTCTGCTAATGGTCAGGAGTTTGGTGTTCTCATGAATTTTGTGATTAGAGACTGCTTCCTCTTGTTAACCCCATCTCTGTGGAGGTCAGCATAAAAGCGAAGCGGCCGAGAATTAACGATGCATATCCTGGTGAATATTCTCGCCGTCATTGACCAGCTGAAAAAAACCATGGTGAACAATGAATGTGATCAATTTAGGGCTCAGCAAGCATGCCACGGTGTTGACAGGGCCCTTCGTTTTTATGCTGACCTACACAGAGATGGGGTTAACAAGAGGAAGCAGTCTCTAATCACAAAATTCATGAGAACCCCAAGAGACCCTGCCCCATCGACCAGCCGTCCTGCCACCCCTCCCCAAGCAGCCAGTGATCCTAGCATCCCTAACCTTTTTCATTCTTATGACCCCAGTGACGATTCTGACTTCGAGGGATTCATGAGAGAGGCAGCAAGATGTGGAAATATCTGCCAACAGTGATGGTGATGACTTAGGCCCTGCGGGGCGACAGTAGCCACCTCGCCCCGCCACCAGTCCCGTACACCACGCCAATCTTCACATCGGTGTAAATGCATTTTTTTTTTTTAAATGTTTCTTACCTATGATGTTTTCTTATTAATATCACTGTACAGTATATCAGTTCGTGTTTGTTTCATTTATCATTGTAAAATTAAGAGGTAGAGTCGAGAGAAAGAGTGGGAAAAAGTGCTTAACTTGGGGTGATGTCGACCAATTTGCCTTTATTTCATACATTTAATTGTTTCAATTTTGCGAATTTTGATTTTGCGAGGGTTTTTGTCGACCATATTCTCGCAAAATTGGAGGAAGGACTGTATACACTGGAAGCATTAGGCCTATTTTATGTCCCTGTGACCCATCAAAATTCCTCTCGCGACCAGTTTTATAATCACTGGTGTGAGACAACAGGAAACAGGTGTTATTCAATCATCCAGAAAAATTGATTTTCCGGCATTTTGAATTCCCCGTGGCTTCCAGATAACTGAGGTTCTATGTGTGTAAAGAAGGACTAAAGAGAAAAGTACAAAATGATTAGGTAGGCCTTAGTAAAGTTACAGCAAACAAGGAAGTGATTAACACGTTAACCGCATTTGGCAACTCAGCACACTCGCCCGCACCGCGTAACCTTCATTACCCGACCACTCCAGTGTCCGTTGGACTTTTGCAGAGAGAGGAGGTATGTATCATTGTGAGAGCGTGGCCTGTAGTATAGAGCGTAAAAATCCATGGTACAAATATATACCAAATCGCGGACCAGTAATTTTTTTTCCCTTCTATCGCGTATTGGTACACCAGTGTGCCAGGCATGGGTTATAGCATATGATGATATATTCATGTTCCGCTATTTGGTGTAGTTTTATGATGTATATTTGCGTTAGTATTGATACAATAACTTAAATTTTGATAAACTGTACATAGGAAAACCGATAATAATGTCTTTTTTCCCTCTCAACAGAAATGAACTCAGCTGTCTTTTACGGAGGACAATCACATACTTCATCTGATGATTCAGATGATTCAGATTTTTTTGTCAGTAATTCAGATGATCCAGATGATGATCTCTCCGAAGAAAGTGATTCTGAAACAGATGAAGAGCAGGATGAACAAGTTCAAGCACCAAATGGAATGATTCAAACTCTGGAAGAAATGGAAACAACAGCACACAATCTGAATGGTTGCCTGTATCTTCAAAACAACGCATGCATGCCTTTACTGGCAAGGAAGAAATGAGTGTCACTATAAGTAATGCAGATAATGAAACTGAGACGCTGCCTATTGATGTATATGGTCTCTTTGTATCTGATGACATCATTGATATGATTGTTCAAGAAACCAATAGGTATGCACAACAAGAAATTGATGCTGCAACAGTAACACGTAGGTCACGAATGGTGTCATGGAAACCTACCAACAGACAAGAGATAAAGATTTTTTTTGGCATTGTGATTTTCATGGGATTAGTTGTAAAGCCTGAAATTCAACTCTACTGGTGGAAAAGTATGTTATATGATGATTCCTTTGTACCAAAGCTAATGTCAAGGGAAAGATTTGAGCTTCTCTACAGATTTTTGCATTTTGTAGACAACACATGTCATCCAAATTCTCAAGATAAATTGTACATGGTCAGATCACTGATTGAGCTACTTGTTAACAATTTTAAAGCTGTGTACAAACCTGGCTCCAAACTTGTTGTTGACGAGAGCATGGTGCCATTTAGAGGGAGATTAGGCATCAAACAGTACATTCCAGGGAAAGCTAACAAATATGGAATGAAAGTGTACAAAGTTTGCACACCTGAGGGATATACATGGAATCTAGAGGTTCATGTAGGGACGAGTGATAAGATTGCTGACCTAAATGCAACTGAATCACGTGTGGTAAAATTATGTAATGAAATGTTAGGTATAGGATGCACTATCTACACTGATAATTATTACACCTCAGTCACCCTGGCAGAGTACTTGTTGGTCAAGAAGACTTACATTTGTGGAACTGTTAGAGCAGGTAGGAAATATTTGTGCCAAGAAGTAGTAAAAGCAAAGCTGAAGGTGGGAGAAATGAAAGCAGCAGAAAACAGACAAGGTGTGAAGTTATACAAGTGGAAAGATAAGAGAGATGTCTTGACACTATCAACAGTACCTGAGCAAGGTAATGACTTAGTTCCAAGTGGAAAGAACAACAGAAAAGGAGAAGAGATTGTAAAACCTGAAAGTGTCATTGAGTACATTAAAGCAAAAAAAGGTGCTGATGTTGCTGATCAACTCAATTCCTACTACTCGCCACTCCGAAAATCAAGGAAGTGGTACGAGAAGCTGGCTCTGGAAGTGATTGCTGGGATATCAGTGACAAATGCTCAAATTCTATACAATAAATACTGCTCAGCAAAACAAGTATGCCTAAAAACCTTCACAGAATTAGTAATCCTCTCTCTTACTAAAAACATTCCTAAGGAAATTACAAAACCAGGGAAGAGGACCTCTGATATATTGGATACAAGAAAAGAACATACCTTACAGGAAGCAGATGGACCAAAGAAAAACACAAGGAAGCAATGCAGAGGATGCTATGAAAAAATCTCACTGTGTGAGGGATACAAGGTGGCCACAAACAAGGCTAGGAGAGTATCCACCTATTGCAACGAATGTGAGGGTCAACCACACCTTTGCATTTCATGTTTCAACAAAAAACATGACTCGTGTAATTAGTGATCAACAGTATGATGATCTAATATTCCATTATTTTCTTATATTGATTGTATTTTTGAAGTAATATGTCACCAAACATTACTTGTATTTCAGAAGCCTATTTTTTTCTTTCAACAAATAAACGTATTGTCTTATCATTTTTATCTTATTTTCCAGTACCATAGCAATGCATCTGCAGTCATAATAAATACAAATTTATACACAAATTGTTTACATACTCATGTTTGTAATAGTTTGTAGAAAGTGATATTCGGGCCTCAGATGTACCAATACGCAACAAGTGAAACATCTGCTCGGTACAAGGGTGGCCCAATACGCGGTTAACGTGTTAAGAAGGCTCAGGCTCATATGATAAGGTAATGTATACAAATGTGGATGGATTGATAATGAAGAAACCAGAACTTGGCGACTGTGTTATGGAAAAGAAACCAGAAGTCACATGTCTAGTTGAAACTAAATTAGAGAGTGAATTCGATGCAAATATGTTTGGTTGGAAAGATTATAATCTGTGGAGGAAAGTCAGAGAAGGAAAGTTTGGAGAAGAACTGATGATTATGACTGAGAAAGAGGTAAATGCAAGAATGGTACATTTAGAAAATACAAAAGTGGTAGGTGAGGGGGGCCCATCATCCACCCACCTAGCGTATTGATACTCTGTTTTAGGGTAGCTCTACACAAAATGGCATGCCAAATTATTTCCTGTAAACTGGTAAATCATTGACAACACTGGGTGGTAACCTCATAACCAACCAACACGTGTTCCCTACGTGACAGTGAGTGGGTTGGCGGGGGGTTAGTGCCCCTTCCCAGAAAACAACTAACTAAAAATATGAACTAGAAGCCTCGGACCGGGACTGACCAACAGGTGATGACTAAGGTCTGAACAAAGGACATGGTATGGACTGTGACATGGAATGTAAGGGGTGTGAATGATGAGGTGAGAGACAGAGAGAGAGAGATTGTCCAAGTGCTTGAGGGTGCAAAAGTTGATGTACATGGAATAACTACTAAATGAGAGGTGAAAATGTGAGGGAATAGGAGTATGGTTGGGATATATGCACAGGAGTGGGTGAGAATGAGAGGGCAAAAGAAGGAGTATGTATTTTGTGTGCAAGAGATGGAATAGAGTATGTATTTTGTGTGCAAGAGATGGAAGTAGAATACAAGAGAGTATGGATCAGTTGGATCAAGGATTGAATGGGTAAGATTGAAAGTAGGACTACAAATGTGGGTGACTGTGTGTGTGTATATGCCAATGCAAGATTGTGCAAGATGAGTGAAAGAAGAGTTCTGGACAAATGTGGAAGTGTGCATAGAAAAGTTGGAAAGGAATGACATAGTGTTCTTAACTGGTGATATGAATGGAAAAGTAGGGAATGTGAAGGTAGCTGGGGTAGTTGATGAGTGGGCTGTGCCTGAAGAAGTGGGCGAGAATGGCAGTGCTCTAATGGACATTTGTGCAGGGAGGGGGTTGGTGATAGCCAAAACCCTCTTTAAACACAAAATGATCCACAGGTATACGTGGCCAGTGATGAGATGGGTGGGTGGAAAAGTTGGAAAGGAGTGACATAGTGTTCTTAATTGGTGATATGAATGGAAAAGTAGGGAATGTGAAGGTGGCTGAAGTAATTGATGAGTGGGCTGTGCCTGCAGAAGTGGATGAGAATGGCAGTGCTCTAACAGACATTTGTGCAGGGAGGGGGATGGTGATAGCCAAAATCCTCTTTCAACACAAAATGATCCACAGGTTTATGTGGCCAGTGATGAGATGGGTGGGTGATGAACTGAATGAATGGGAGGCAATGACTTATTATGTGAGTGTGTGGATGACAGAATAAGAGGGTGAGTTATAGATGCAAGAGCACATAGAGGTTGGGAGAGTGGACTATCTGTCCACCACATGGTGGTGGTGAAAGTCAAGGTTCAAATGAAATGGAAGAATAGAAGATGGGAAAGACAAGAGGAAGTAGTCCATACAAGGGAGGTAGAAAGGTTGCAAGAGGATGGAAAATGGAAAAATATAAGAGAGAAGTGGAGGAGCGATTGGGTAAATATGATCTGGAGCAGATGGGGGACATGGAAGGTGTGTGAGAGATATTCACATAAGAAATCTGTGCAGCATGTGAGGTGGTGAGTGGGGTGAAAAGAAGATGAAAGGGGGCGCAAGGAACAGCATGGTGGAATGAAGAGGTGAGACAGGCTGTGGCACAAAAGAAGAATGCATATAGTGGTGGATGAGAAACAAGGGTGTGGAGGAAGTTGATAGATGGAAGAGAGAGATATATGTAGAGAGGAAGAGAGAGATGAAGGGTTTAATAAGAGAGAATAGGAAGAGAGTGGATGAGGAATTTGGAGGGAATTTGAGCATAAAGTGGAGGGAATGTAAGAAAATGTTCTGGAAAGAGGTAGAGTTAGACAGGGTGTCAAAGAAGTTAGTTGGGGAGTGAACAATAAAAATGGTAGATTGCTAGTGGACAGGGAAGAAAAGTGAGCAGATGGGGTGAACACTTTAAGGAATTGTTAAACACAGATAAGGAAAGTATTCAGAGTATAAGAGGCTTGGGAATGGCTGGGAGGAGGAGGGATGTGAGAAGAGAGGAAGAAATCAGTGGGATGGAAGTCGAGGAAGCAATGAAGAAAGTCGAAATAGGGAAAGCCCCAGGAATTGATGGAATGTGTGATGAAATGCTGAAGCATGGGGGAGATAGTAGCAGAATGGACGTGGAAGTTGTGCAGATTGGCCTGGGAGGAAGGCAGAGTTCCAGAGGATTGGAAGTCAGGTATAATTATTCCCCTGTACAATGGGAAGGGGAGGCCAAGGATGAGATGGAGGGATGGAGTGGAGAGGTATATGAGAGAAAGGGGTGTGAGCTGGGAGCAGGGCAGTGAAATGGCGGGGGACAGGGTGACATGGAGGCAATTTGTTTGTGGCCACCCCTTGCGGGATTAAGGTGTCTGGCAATGCATAAATAGACTGACAAAGGAAACAGGGAAAAAGAGATGTGTGCTAATCACAGGGGCATTTGTCTTCCTAGTGTAATAGGAAAAGTACATAGTAGGATACTTATTGACAGGAATATGGAAATGACAGAGGAATTAGCTGGAGAAGCACAGGGAAGTTTCAGGAAGGGAAAGGTTGTGTAGATCGGATATTCATTCTTATGTCTTTAGCGAAAAAGCTTCTAGAGAAGGGAAAGAAGCTGTATGCGGCCTTCATTGACTTGGAGAAAGCATATGACAGGGTGGATAGACAAGGAATGTGGAAAGTATTAAAAGTATATGGAGTAAATGAGAAGTTGCTAAATGCTGTGAACTGAGTGAATTTTTTCTACCTTAAGGCTGGACTGAAAGAGAGATGTGTCATGTCTCCATGGTTGTTCAATCTGTATATGGATGGGGTTATAAAAGAGATACAAAGTAGGGCAGTGGATGTTGGAGCAGCCCTAATGAGAGAGGGCAGTGTTTGGAAACACCCTGTACTGTTGTTTGAAGATGATAATTTGTTGTTAAGTGAAGACAGTGGGGAGCTGCAAGGCTTGATGAATGAGAATGGGAGAGTGAGTAAGAAATGGAATCTAAAGGTGAATGTAGGGAAGAGTAGTTATGGTCTTAGAGAGAAATGAAGTCACCGAATGTACAGTGAGGCTGGATGAGGAGGAAATGGAACATGTGAGTGCATTTATGTACTTGGGTAGTGTGATGAAGTAAGAATGTAAGTTTAAATGGTGAAGTGCTTGAAAGGGTACAACAGGGAAGAAAGCTGGTTCTTTGAAAGCAATGATAAAGAAAAGGGAAGTGAGCATGGCAGTAAAAAAGTTGCTGCATGACAGTACTGTACTGTAATACAAGCTCTAACATATGGAAGTGAAGCTTGGACTTTGTTGGAGGGATACAAGTCAAGTGTGAAAGCAGCAGATATGAGTTATTTGAGAGGAGCATGTACAGTCACATGGAGAGACAGACTGACGAACGAGGAAGTGAAGGAGTGTTGTGGTGTGGATAAGGATGTGATAGAAGGCATTAGGAGAAATTCACTGTGGTGGTTTGGCCATATAGAGAGAATGGAGAGTGTGAGACTGATAAGCAGAGTGTATGTGAGTGAGGTGGAGGGGGGGAGAGGGAGGGGAAGGCCAAGAATGAGACAGAGAGATGGAATGGAGAGGTACATTAGAGAGGGGGCTGTGAGCTGGAAGCAGGGCAGTGAAATGGTGGGGGACAGGGTGACATGGAGGTGATCTGTTTGTGGCCACCCCTTAGGGGATTAAGGCATTTGGCAATAGACAGATAGATATAAAAATGGAAATATTAGGAGTGGAAATAGTGAAAGAACATGGAGAAAAGTTAGACATAGTAGTGATGTACACCCATCCATCATCCAATCCTATGTCGCCCCATAGGGAGCACAGGAACCCAGGGCTAAGCAAGTTGGTCCTGACACTTAAGATGCAAGTGACCAGCCTCACTCATCCCTGAGCAGCATTATGTGAGCAATAAACCCCAACCACCCCTTGGATATATACCTACACAGGCTCAATCTGATTGAAGCACCTTAATTACCCATTAAACCACCACATGCAATAATTTGGTTATATGGTTACCATTCAGCATGGTTAATGGTTTCTTGGTGTACGGGAAACCATTTGGCTTGTCACTTGGTGTAGAGTTGCCCATAGGCAGAAGGAAGAGAAGGAAAGAAGGAAAAAAAGACAGAAAAGGGAGTGTAAAGTCACCCGAAGGCAAAAGAAAGGGGAAAGAGTGAAGGAAAGAATGAAGAGGAAGAATGGAGGAGAGGAAAGGGCAGACACCCACAGCAGCACTACATCGATTGAGTAGATGGTAAGTGCCCCCAGCACACCGACTAAAAAAAAATATCGGCCTGCTCTTAGCATGATAAAATTTGACACAGAGGATGAGAAATCTGAAAACAAACTCCTGTGCTGACATGCCTGGTTGGTATCCCTGATCTACCTTAGGTGAGTATGCACAGTGGCATCAGAGGCTTCGTGACACCGCTTACTAAGCAACTTGTTTTCTTTCTTAATTATCACTATCTTCTGCATTACTTACAGAGTTTGAGTATCAAGATAATTTTCATAAAAATTATAAACAAGGATGCTGATGTGTAATGCAGATCTGATTCAGACTCAACATTAAAACTCCTACTGCTCATTCAAGGCTCAAATTAGCCAAGCTTTAGCAGTTTTGAAGGCAACACACTCCCCCCATTATAATCAAGAACTTTCTGAGGTAAAAGCCTATCCTAAAATAAACGAGTACAGCAATCACTCAGTTATCCAGACACTCCGTATCTGGTCATTCTTCGTATAAGTACGCTACACCTTGGCTCTATTAGGTCTGTATCTGGATTTACTTGCCTGTACCCAGACATAAGAGTTCCGAGACTGTCAGCCAGCCGGCCTAAAAAATAAAATAAAAAAGTCCGTTGGATGGTTTACTGGCCTCTCTGTCCACGCACAAGTAATAGACCATGACCCACAAGCACAACAAACAAGGCTGTCTGGCTCCCTACTGAATGGGCAAAGTCCCTCAGCCCTACTGATCACCGGTTACATATCAGCTTCCAACCGAATGGTCAAAGTCCATCTAACCCCCCCCCCCCCCGATCACCAGCCACATACTGGCAGTGCACATTTATTACTGACTGTAACCCTCAAGCTGAGAGAGAATGACTGTCCAGCTCCCAACTGAAATGTCAAAGTCCACCGGCTGCCCGGATTAATCTGAAACTCCCAGCCACATACAGCCATAAATCTCCTTACCGGTCAGAGTCGCATCGCCTTCCGGGTTACTCAGGCACTCCTTGAACCCATGATGTACGGGGACCCAGTGTTCCTTCCACGTTGCAACATTTGCTTGGGGAAGTGAAAAGTGCCCTTGCGCTTGTAGGTCAGTGTGCCACTTTTTGCTTGTTTGCTCACAGTCAAGCATGGTTAGAGACATGGCAACGCCATACACTCCCCAGCGATACTGCACCTCAGCTCCCACCTTGGTCTTTGCACATGTGGATGTGCTTGGCTGAGGTAAAACAATGACTGCTCCCATTGCTGCATTTGTGGTGATGCCCTACCTTCTGCAGGCCTTAATCTTCCTCTGTGGTATTCTCGTGTGTGTGATGATGATTGCTCCACCACCACCACCACCATAGAAATGCAAAAGGAGGGTTTTGATTCTGGAGAAGAAGCATGAGATATTGGGCAAGGCTGACATGGGCTAGCCAACTTCAAGCATTCTGCGTGAATATGAGTTGGCCCATTCAACCTTGTTTGACATCAAAAACTCACGGGACAAGCTGACTCAGCACGGACAGGACTACGGCAATACCACTCGAAAAGGTTGACCAGAAGGTGATGTCCCAGTCCCGCCACGCCAACATTGACCAGTCGACTTTGGTTTGGTTCCACCAGCAATAGGGTGCTGGCGTGCTAGTATGTGGGACTGAGTTGAAGGTTGCAACCGAGATGTTCGCACGCCTACACAACGTTCACAATTTCAAGGCATCCGAGGGTTGGCTCTTGTAGTTCAAACTTAGGCAAGGACTTACTGGATGTGAGGCACATGGCAAGGCTTTGGACGTGGCAGTGGAGGATGTTGAGCCATTTCGCCAGAAAATGATGTGCCTGATCGAGAAAGAGGGTTTTGCTCTTGGTCAAGTGTACAATGCTGATGAAACTGGCCTGTTCTACTGCTGCTTACCCACCAACACCCTGGCAGATAAGACAGAAAAGACTGTGCCTGGTTGGAAGTTGTCCAAACAATGTGTCTTGGTGCTGTGCTGTGCCAATGCCAACAGGTTGCACTGCCTCAAACCCGTTACTGTTGAACATGCAAAACAGCCATGTTGTCTCCGTGGGTTAATGGATAGCCTGCATGTTGTGTGGTACTCTTCTGTGGAGGCCTGGTTTAACTCAGAGAACTTCAAAGACTGGTTCCAAAGACACTTTGTCAAGGAGGTTAACCATTATCAAATGGAGGAACTTGGTATCCCTCATGATCAGGTGAAGGCTCTCCTGATCCTTGACAATGCCCCTGCGCAGCCATCAGAGAGAGATTTGGTTGCTGATAACGGCCGCATTAGGTGTATGTTTCTGCCAACTACAGTGCTTCCTCCAATTCTGCGAGAATATGGTCGACAAAAAACCTCGCAAAATCGAAATTCGCAAAGTTTAAACAATTAAATATATGCAATAAAGGTAAATAGGTCGACATCACCCCAAGGTAAGCACTTTTTCCCACTCTTTCTCTCGACTCTACCTCTTAATTTTATGATGATAAATGAAACAAACATGGACTGATGTATTGTACAGTAATATTATTATGAAAACATCATAGGTAAGAAACATAAAAAAGAAAAAAAATGCATATTTACACTGATGTGAAGACTGGCATGGTGTACGGGACTGGTGGCGGGGCAAGGCTTGGGTGCGACTACTGTGGTGTAAACAAACGTGGCGGGGCGGCAGAACACTGAACTAAGAGGCACAGTACGCCCAGCGAACCACGACGTCACTACTCCGCGTGCCAAAGTAGTGCGGGAAGACGACTTTCCCACCACTCGACCTCGCAAAGTGTGTGATCGCTCGCAAAGTTCATAAATGTTAAAAAATAAATGACTTGGAACTACCTCGCAAAACTGGTGATTCGCAAAGTTAAAGTTCGCAAAGTTGAAGGATGTACTGTAATACGACTGCTCTTATTCAACCAATGGACTAAGATGTTATCATGGCAACCAAGAGACTGTACCATCGTAGGTTCCTCAACAAAAAGATTGTGGTGTTTGAAGATGAGGAAGGGGTCAACGCATGTGTGCAGAGCGGACCTTGGGGAATCTGCAGGGTTACAATGTCAAGTCCGTGGTGTTCAACTGAGCCAATGCTCGGAAGGAAGTCTCCGTCAAAACCCTGGAAAGTGGTTGGTCTCATCTCCTTCAGGGATGTGAGACCTTGCCCGACTGTGAAGGAGTTGATGTTGGCAATTTCCATGAAATGCAGGCAAGGATGTGGATGTTGACAACGTGAGGGATTGGTTGGGCGACAGCGGTGGCGATTCAAGTTATCAGACACCATCTGATAAGGAAATTGTCGCTGCTGTCTCAGCGAGGCCAACAGAGGAAAGTGATGATGACAGGGATGAGGATGCTGACTCTGGCCACCCCTCCACTCCATCACTCCCTTGTCTTGGTGCTCTAATGGGCCAACATTAAGCAGGTGCTTCAACGTGTTGAGCGTCTTTATTACAACATAGTTGGTGCCACTCAAGCTGGCAATGGATCTGGCGGCAGTCAGGGGCACTATCATCCTCCGACAGATTCGCTGCAACTATCATCAGACGAAGATCGAGTCCTGCTTCAAACCCGCAACCCCCACGAGTGCCAGCCCCTTCTCCCCACCACCACTACCACCCTCTCGACCCCAGTCTTCACTCTCGGACCAACAACCGAGCACATCGACAGTCGTTGAGTTGCCGTTAGACGTGAGCTTGTGGCTGTTTTCAGAGAGTCCTGAGGTGGGTAGGGCTCCATCACCTAGCCGCACATCCCCGCTTATCACCCAGCTTCAGCAGATGGAGGAGGACGAGTTCTTTGATCTTTGCAAGGTTACAGTGTTAGCCACCAGACCACATGGAATACCTGTACACCTGCTGGAGCCTTGCAGGTTACGACGCCTGTCTGCCATTAACTGGGTAGTAAGTGTTGTGGACTTTTTTATAACTGTTATTGTTTATGAATTGTTTCCTTAGTATTTAGGATTATACTGCATATTCCAATGTGTGTTTTGATGTCTAAAAAAAGCTGAAAGACTGCGGAACACTGTCAAAATTAGGAGACGTACTGCGCATATAGGTAGGGTTTTTGTGTTTTTTTGTTATTTATGCATTGTTTTATTAGTGTTTAGGATTATACTGCATATTCCAATGTGTGTTTTGAGACCTAAACACAGCTGAAATACCGAAGAATGCTGCCAAAGTTAGGAGGAGTACTCTACATATACATTGGGTGAAGGCATAGGGTTGGGAAAGGGTAGCGTATAGGTACAGCAGGGGATACTGCTCCGTATCCAAACTTTTCCCATATCCAGATACAGTCACAGCCCAGAGTGCGAGCACTCGTAGTGCGAGAATCCCGAATTATGAGCTTAAAAAAGTTATACCACTTACCACTGTTATGAGGACAACATTTTGATGTTACAAGCTTAAGGACTGTGAGAATACGTACAAGTACTCGGATTTCACATTTCACAGGCCACCGTTAGGCCAGCCACACAACTAACCGAGCCTAATGGGCGGAGCTTACTGGAGACAATAGCCAGAGCGATTCTCCTGCATCTCGCGTCACTTAGAGTTCCACGTGTGTTGCGAGTGTACTGTATTAGAGCTATGCAATATCATGATGCCTCCTAAGCGTTCCATGAGCACCCCTAGTATTGTCTCTGCTAAGCGTTCCAGGGAGTCTATTCCGATCTCCACGAAATTGGAGATTATTAAGAGGCACAAAAGCAGTCAGCGAGTGGCAGAGATATGTGCTGCATTTAAGTTGTCTTCCTCCACTGTGTGTACAATATCGAAAAATTAGAGCAGAGCGCAGGATTTGGCTGTGAGTTCTTCTATGTCTGTTAATAAGTTCCAGACTCACACTCATGATTGTGTCACAGAAAAGATGGAAATTGTTGACTCTAGTTGGAAGACCAGAATCAGGCCCACGTGCCTTTATCTAGGGCCATAATCCAGCAAAAGGCAGTGTCGTTGCGGGAAAAGTGCAAGCGGGAATATGAAGAGCGTGTGGCTAGGGGTGAAAGTGAGAGTGATAAGCATAGTGAGGGTGATGCGGTGAGTGGTGACCCTAATGGTGATGGGAGCTCTGGGGGTGGAGATGCATGTGGTACTTCGGCCCGTTTCAGGGCTGTGCTTGTTAGTAACAATTTCCGAGCAGGTGATGGATGGTTTAACCATTTCATAGTCCATGCAAACCTCCATAATATCTGTATTCAAGGTGAGGCTGCGAATGTGAATGAGACTGTGGCAGGAAGCTTCCCCGAGGAGCTGAGGAAAATCGTCGAAAAGGGTGGTCATGACACGAGGCAGGTATTTAACATGGATGACACTGGCCTATTCTGGAAGAAGATGCCTTCCCGGACTTACGTCTTCTGGGATGAAAGAACAGCACCAGGATTTAAGGCCAGCAAGGATCGCTTGACTCTGCTTCTCAGCGGCAATGCAGCAGGAGACGTCAAGCTCAAGCCTCTCCTTGTTTATCATTCTGCACAACCACGGTCACTAAAAGAAGTTGCGATGGCGAAGCTTCCAGTTGTTTGGCGGGCTAGCACGAGAGCATGGATGACGAGGATCATTTTCCAGGAGTACAATGCCGACTACTTCTCGTCCTTCGTGAAGAAATACTGCAGGGAACACAGCCTCTCCAACAAGTGTCTGCTGGTCCTTGACAACGCACCAGAGCACCTGACAACCACCAATGACGTTTGCCCTAATGTGAAGCTTGTGTTTCTGCCATTGAACAACACCTCCTTACTGCAGCCTATGGACCAGGGTGTAATCACCACCTTCAAGGCAGGTTACACAAGGAGGTGTTTGATGCAGCTGATGGTATCTACCGAAGACAGGAAGAAGACGGTAAAGGAGTTCTGGAAAGACTACAACATCAAGAACGCCATCAGCAACATCAGGGACTGCTAGGCAAAGGTGCAAAGCTTACAGAGGCCAACGTGAATGGAGTCTGGAAGGCGATTTGGCCCCAGTGTGTCCACTCTTTCAGGGGCTTCACCGAGGAGGAAGTCCAGAAGGTCCATAGTGAGATCGTAGCACTCGCACAGGACGTGGGATTCACCGAGGTTAACGAAAGGGACGTTGAGGAGCTTCTCGACTCACGAACACAAGAGCTTTCAGATGAGGACCTGTTCCAACTCGACAAACACCAAGAGCAGGAGAGCCAGGAGGAAGTTACCGAGCTGAAGGAGCTGACCACCAAGTTCTTGGCAGAAATAGTAGAGTTGATGAAAGGCTACGGAGATAAGGTCGTCAAGAATGACCCCTTGTTGGATAGGGTGCTTGACTTCAAGGCAAGGATCGAGTCTGTTCTGTCCCCATACAGGTGTCAGAAGAAAGCACTAGCGGTACAGACCACACTCAACTGCTACTTTGTCAAGCTGTCCTCTCCTCGCCCCTTCACTAGCACAGCAGCAGTAGATCCAGGCCCCAGCACCAGCGAGGCAGTTCCCAGGACTCTGTTCGCCGCCCTGAAACCTAACCTCTGCCTCCAAGACATCAACCAACAAGTCTGCAGTGTCACAAACAATACAATGCACTGCATTGCCATCCATGGCACAACCCCACCATGATCCCATCAACCACCGCATCACCTGCAACCTCCACCTCATCTTCGTCAGCACTCGAAGAGGATCAGAATCCATCCTTCAAGGGGTTCGACCTCCTCCCCACATTTCCAACCTCAGAGGCATCAGATGAGGAGGCGGAGGTGTAATCCACCCTGCACCACTGCACCGTCCACAATCGCAGCCTCTCAGGCCTCGGAGAGAGGATACGAGCCAGCCAAAGTGGTGGTGAAGCGATGCGAGCGCGGCTGGCACCCAACCCCCACCCACACAACAACATTCGGAAAAAAGTAAGTCCTCAAATATGGTGCTTTTTATTCAAACTTTTAATGATATGTAGGATACTGTATTGATTGATCCTTTATAATATTTCAGGTGTATTAACCCTTTATTCTTGTTTAAGGGTTGTGTGGGGGGTCACTTGGTCACGGAATCGATCCCCATTTTTCCCATAAGTTCTTTAATTCGCAGAGCAAGAATTCGCAGAGCGAGTGGTATTCATGGTCCCCATTAGCTCATAATATCAAGCCGCTCCTGTTCACCCATACCCCGTTATCTGGTGCACCGAAAACTGGAGCTTCACTAGACCGAACACAAGACATAGGGGAACATTCCCACAATCCGGATAATTTGAATGTCCGTTGCCTCGCTAGTTCAACACCCTGCCTCTTCAGTCCAACACCTCGCCTCTTCCCTAGGGTTGAAACGAGGCTCTCCCGGTCCTCACGTCCACCCTCCATCCCCTCTCTTTCTCCTCCCCTCCCTTCTGCATTCCCCACCATAGACAGTATTGAGAGGCATGTCTCCCTCCATACCCCTGTCTTCCCCCATCCTTGGTTGTCTCCCTCTCCATCCTCCCATTCTCCCCCACCCCCATCTGTCTCCTGTGTGTGTGTGAGTGAGAGTGGTGAATGAGTGAGTGAGAGTGGTGAATGAGTGAGTGAGAGTGGTGAATGAGTGGGAGTGGTGAGTAGGAATGGTGAGTAGGAGTGGTGAGTGAGTGAGTAGTGACTGAGTGATGGTGATGACTGAGTAATGGTGGTGAGTAAGAGTGGTGTGTGAGTGAGAGTAGTGAGTGAGTGAGAGTGGGGGACTAGGGAGGGGGGGGTAGCAGGGCTGTTTGGCTTTCTTGCTTCCTTCCCTGTGCCCCCACCCTCACTTGTCTTCCTCCCCCACCCCTACTTGTCTCCCTCCCCATCCCCCCACCCTCTCCCACCCCTGATTGGTGCACTGTCAGCAACCTGCCTGGCTGTTTGGTTGTCCTGAAGCGGTGTTGAACACCACACTTCCCACCACCTGACCCTCCTGCATGTGATGTTTGATGTGCCATTTTTAGCAATAGTTTTGTTTATGAGGATAATAACATTACTTATGGTGTCAGTCTCTACTGACTGAGTAAGATATATGAGAATTTGGGTTTGAGTCTGGAGAACATCTGGCTTTTATCCAGTATCTTATTGGGAAAATTTCCTCAATGTTCAACATACTCGCTGACCGAACACTCCCACTGGTACACAACACTGCCGGATATTGCCATATGTGTGTATGCCTTTGCTCTATTATGTCGGATAATTGAGGGATTACTGTATGCCTACCGATCGTCCCCTCTGCAATGTTCTTATCACCTCCGTCAAACTGGTGATATACCATTCTCAGTTTCATTACCCATGCACTACTACATTCACGTGTCATTGATGTGGTTACTATTACATCAATACTACGACACAGTAAACCCTTCATAAGTCGAACTTTTAGAAGACGGAATCTTCGGGTTAGACGAACTCAGGCCGAGACCAAGTACGTAAGTAGGCCGAAATGCGGAGGTAGGGGGACAAATGGCGCCAAGCGAACACTTGGCACCAGTCTGCTGCTTGCCTTCGGAGACACAGTCGCACGATTCTTATTGTCATCTAGTGCTGAGAAGTGCTTTCCTTTTTTTGCCTTCTGCCTTGCCATGGAAGGTTCAGAGCATTAAAGGAGTGATACTGGCACCTCTAGTCATAAGGGAATGAAGCTCAAAAAAAAAAGAAAAAAAGTGTGCGTGTGACTTAGTGTTAAGTGACCATGATTAAAGTTCAGTACTATTATTACTGCAAGTGTTACACTGCAGTCTATTATAGTGATTACATTTAAGTTTAGTTCTTAATGTTCAGTGAAATAAATACTGGGTACTGTTTAGAATGTTACGTTAAATTGTGAACTCAGCCACCTCCGTCTCCAACACAAACTCTCGATGCATCTGTACTGCCTCTAACGAATAGGTGCACTGAATCGTTTCTTTTTTGTCTTCCTTTATTCATTCATACAGTGTATATGCTCCTTTACTTTAGTGTTGAAAAGATAAGTAATAAGTATTGTTTTTGCAATCTGGGAGGTGAAAATCCATCTCCAACACACGCTGCTGAAGGGTCTGTACTGTCTCTGTGAATGATTTTCTACCACTTAAAGGTATATTAAATGCACTAAATTGTCTTTTGTCATAACTTATTTATTTACGGGCTATATGCTCCTTTAATTTAGTGCTGAAAGGACAAGTAATAGGAATTGTCTTGGCAATTTTGGGGGGTGAAAATTCGGTAAGATGGAAAATTAAGTAATTCGAACCAGGGTAGAGCCCCATATAGTTCGACTTATGAAGGGTTTACTGCACTGGATACAGGTATACCCCGATATACGATACCCCAAGAAGCGATACCCCGGCTTAGCGATGGAGGTAGAAATACCACCATATTCCGTTTGATGATGGCCGCGCCCGTTTAACGATGGGTTCTCCCAGGTTGCATCCATGGGTGATGGGCCGAAATGTAAAATCTCGCACATTCCCATCGCCAGCTGAGCCCGCCTGCCTCCCAGGATGCACAGAAATGCTTGCACAGCCCCAACAGCCATCGCTTACCCTGCACTCACCCATATCGTTCTTCTTGCACTGGCCATGTCTGAGTGAGGAACTGTCTTATGCTCACCCACCCTGCATCGTGTTGCATCCCCAACGTTATGCAAGTCGCTATCGTAGTGCATCGTAACTGTATACGAGCAGTACCGTGAGTAGAGCTGTGATACTAATCAAGTATGGAGTGCGATTCTGTGTGAATTTTGGCCTAAATAAGAGTGATCATGTCTGGTAAGGGCACTGCACGTGGTGGTGCTAGTAGTGATGCTAGTGGAGACCCTAGTAAGGATGGTAAGCACCCTGCTGTACTGATTTTACACTACTAATGCCTAGAAGCCATGTCCACTTTGTGTCTGAAAACAGCTGATTGGTCCATACATAATGTTCGTCCAGCTGCCCATTTATTTGTATTAAATGAGTTGATAATTCATAAACAGACAGATTTTCTCTGTGGTAATGTTATTTATTAGAAGTAGAACAATGCAAATTATTTCAAGGCATTGGACATTAGAGAGGATATTAAAAAGGTAAAATAAGTGCCACAAAAGGTCAAAGTCAAGGATGCATTCTCGCTTTTGAATGAAGCCTATTCACTATTTCTTTGATTGTAGCAAACGTAATGTAGGAACAAACAAATGACACCAAACATAAGGTACAATATTCAGTGAACTACACTTTGTATGACAATATATATCTCAAATCACTGTATATCTCATAAAACTTACATATGAGCTGAGTCCATGGGAAGGTAAAAGGAACAGCCACAGCAATGATGGTATGCAAATGTAAATTTTTCTGCTGCTCATATTATAAATATCTTTGTAAGCAATGTATCGCTTAATTAAACAGGCAACTTACCTTCCCTACTCACCACCCTGCTGCTCTCCCAAGTCTCTCTCTCTCTTTCTCTCTCGCTTTCGCTCTCTTCTCTTTCTCTTTTTCCATGATGACCAGTGGTTTATCACTGCAGACCAGTACTGTACATACAAGCTCACTGTCGTTATTTCCATCCCCTATCATTTAGGCTACCATTAACTCCCACTGTCACTAACTCAAGAGTTTCCATTGATCGCCAGCTAGGTCAATATGGAAGTCAGTCTACTCATGCAGAGACCACAGAAGTCGCATATCTTTAAAAATCTCTCCCGCGATAGTTATTGGTATACTGTACATAAGCTCTTCATGATATTATTCTTTAGTAGTTATACTAATTCCTAGATATATGCTTTAGTGCGATAAATGCATGAAAACATTACTACAGAAGCCGTGAAAGCACACTGGGAGAGACAGCATTCAGCGCATATTTACAAGTCTCTAGCTGCACCTTTGCTTTGAAAAACATATAATTTAGTTTTCTAAAAGAACAATGCTTCATCTCCAAAATGCAGAAGAAAATCTACAAAGTTTTTCATATGAAAACTATATGGTGTTTAAAGCCGAAATCGTGCGGAGACGAGACTGCCGGCCGAAAGCCGACGATGCCAAGGGCTTCAAAATACCATACAAAAAGTCTAACAGACTGGGGTTTCGTGTACCCTGAACAGGGTATTCCTCTAGACTTAAGGAAAAACTTCAGTCTAGGCACGGTCCATTTTTCTATGCAACGGTTTTCCATGATCTTTAGGGTTGCCATATCTGAACAGTCAAAATACCGGATGTCTCCGGTGAAACCCATGCTCCCCCCAGCCACCCCCCCCAACACACTTTGGGCCTTTGATGTTATGAAACCTTTATATATATATATATATATATATATATATATATATATATATATATATATATATATACACACACACACAAACACCAGTACTGCTGTGCTGTATCACAATCTTTATTCTTTTTACAATATAAAGGAAAACAGGCAGAAAACAGAACTGGCTACATTATGACTGAAAAATGCTAAAACTAGATGCAGGATAAGATCATAATAACACATGATGCAGTGTAACAATGAAAACTAAGCCAATAATTGTGTACATTTACCATTTATTTTATGCCTGTAACAGCACTATGGAACAAGAAAAAATAAGAGCTCCTGGCTGAACAACAGTAAAAGGCAGGACAGTTTAGCTACCTGCTAGCACTGAACCAGCCAAGTTGGTAACACTTAATAGCTGAGGAAAACGACGAAGGTCTCTTTCTCTCTCTCGTGAGATTTTAATGGTATAATAAATTTTTCGAGAAAAAGTGATGGAAGCTGAAATTCCGGACTTTTGGATAATTTTTAAAATTCCTCCCGGACAACGATTTTGACACCTAAATGTAGGGCGTGTCTGGGAAAATCCGGACGTATAGCAACCCTAATGATCTGTATACTATCAGGTCCAGCGGGACAGCAGACACATGTGAGTTTGTTATTGTTTATGATCGTAACGTACAATCTTCAGCCGTGTCCTGCTACTATTTCTTAAGGAAGAATCGTTACATGTTTTTCGTGACACTATTTATCCTGATGAACAAAAATATGAAACGGATGTAAAATAAAGTTTATCGATATTTAAGGAAGGAAAGAATAATAATTGCCCCAATACAGAGATGGTAGACTCAGACCACCAATTTTTAATTCTATTTTTGACTATATTGCAATCTCTCTTCCTTGTAGCAGTGGGTAAAATGTTGTTATAATTTTTCCCTTCCTTTTAGTGACAAAGAGGACAAGTAAAATGAACGGGGTTTAGTTGACAGACTTTGATGTCGAAAATCAAATAATCTGGCGAAGAGTGGCAGTTTTTCCTTGGTTAGTGACATCAGGTATTGTATGACCTTCATAATTATAAGCTACCATGCAATTTAAAGTACAATATAGGCTTACTGGTACTGCATATACAGTATGTAATTGGGTAATAAAAGAAATTAAGGAAATTTATCAGGTTTTGACACTTCACAGCTGCGAGATGACATCAGCTGGCTGGTGGTAAGTTTAATTTCCCGCCGAGTGACTGGCTACCCCCCTGAGCATTTTACCTCCCCAAGGACAGCTATAATGATATTGACTTTTATCAGTTATATAATGATTTAGGATACAACTAGACTATACACACTGTACTTCACGGACTATTGTACTCTATGTATGGTGTCATTTGTTTGTAGTGAGTTTATGTTTGATACAACACAAAGAAATAGTGAACAGGTTTCATTTGAAAATGAATTGTATCCTTGACTTCAGCAGTTTATGATACGTTTAACTTTTTTAGCATCCTCTGTGAAAAGCTAATTCCTATATATTATATTTATGTTTATTTATTTTTTTTATTATTACCATTATTAAAAAGAAGTATAGGCCTGATTACAAACTGAGAACACATTTAGTATGATTAAATAGGTAGCCACTCGAACATTTGATATCAACCAATCACCAGCTCCCACAGAAAGTGGGCCTTAGTAGCGTAAAATCCGTATAGTGTTGGTGCTAGCAATGTTGCTGCGAAGCATGCTCATAAAACTGTGTCTCTGGAAGTGAAGTTAGATATTCTTAAGCGCCACGACAAAGAGGGTGCATGTGCCATCACCTTGGCTCTCCACCTGTCCAGTCGACTGTCTCCACCATCATCAAGTAGGGGGAGGCCATTAAGGCTGCCGCTGGGGAGGTTGCAACCTTATCTGCATCCTGTATCACCCGCCAGAAAGAGCCTGTGATGGAGGAGCTGGAGCAGATGCTCTGCATGTAGGTGGTGGACCAGAACAGGCAGAAGGCACCCATGAATCACTCATTTGCACCAAGGCTTTCTCACTATGGGAAGAAATAAAGGTGAGGTGGAATCTTGATTATAGCGAAACATTTAAGGCTAGCCATGGGTAATTTTACCACTTCAAACTTGCACTATGTGAAGATGTATGGTGAGGCGGAGAGTGCGAATATGGGTGGTGGCAACGTTTCCTGACAAGCTGAAGTGCATCATCGCGGAAGGTGGCCACAGTGCGAAGCAGGATATGAATTTTGATGAGACTGGGCTCTTTTGGAAGAGAATGTCCTCAATGACATTCCTTGCAACAGAGGAAAAGTCTACACCAGGGTTCAAGGTCTCGAAGGACCGGCTTACAATGCTGCTGGGGGGCAACGCCGAGGGTGACCTCAAGTTGAAGCTGCTGCTGGTCTACCACTCCAAAAACCCCAGAGTTCTGGTGGGGTATGTGAAGGAGAATTTAGGGGTGATATGGAAGTCAAACAAGAACGCCTGGCTGACATTCGACATCTGTTCCTCGTATTTTCACTCTACCTCTCGTGCCCTCGAGAGGTATGCCTCCAGGAAGAACTTAGCCAACAGATTTCTCGTGGCAGTTAACAATACGCCTAGCCAACCTCCTGTGATGAAGGACTGGGTAAGCAACACA
Organism: Birgus latro; assembly: GCA_018397915.1. Taxonomy (NCBI): domain Eukaryota; kingdom Metazoa; phylum Arthropoda; class Malacostraca; order Decapoda; family Coenobitidae; genus Birgus; species Birgus latro. The sequence continues at coordinate 32,992 of JAGKTI010003656.1, forward strand.
GAAGTGTTGTTCCTACCCCCCAACACCACGTCGTTGTTGCAAACCATGGACCACGGGGTGATCGCAACGTTCAAGGCGTACTACCTCCGCCGCACTATGCAGCAGTTAGTGACGGCCTGTGACAGTGATGACAAGAAGACAATGCAAACGTTCTGGAAAGGGTATAATATACGCCACGCCACAGAGAACATTGCTGTGTGGCGAGAAGTTAGCCAGTCCATCATGAACGGTGTGTGGTGGAAGCTGTGGCCAGAGTGCGTTCATTCCTTCAGCGGCTTAGGCATGCAAGTTCTGTCAGTGCTATGTGTGCAGCAGGAAATTGTTGAACTGTTGCACAAGGCAGACTTCAGGGAGGTCGACAGGGAGGAGGTGGAAGAGGTCCTGGAAAGCCACAGAGAGAAGCTCAGCAATAAGGATCTCCTCAATATGGAGATTCAGAAGGCACACCAGAAGGCACAGAAAGAGGAGGTTGTCCCTGAGGTGCGAGCCCTCAATATGAACATTCTGAGGTAGATGGTGACAAAGGTAAACAAGGTCATTGTGCTTATGCGCACACATGACCCTCTCCCAGGACGAAGCAGGGATGCAGCTGATCAGCTGGAGGAGAGGATGAAGGTGTACAGGATGATGCTGGAGGAAAAGAAGAGGGCGGCCAGCAGACTACAATCACTGCCTTTTTCAAACAGGTACCCACCATGCCAGCAACCCACAGAGGATCTCCCCAGCCCTCAAACAGCAGAGCATCTCCCCAGCCATCGACCAGCAAAGACACACCCAAGGCCTCCTCCCACCGAGGACATGCTTGGCCCTTAGTGCTGGACATCACCTCCAGCCAATCCCCATCTGCTGTCACCTGTCTCTCCACTGTGGCACACTGCCACTCCATTGCTGCCTTCCTCGCCCCAGCCTCCATCTCCCACACCACTTTCGGCACTGCCTCTGTCTCCCTTGCCATGATGTGAGCCACAGCATCTGTCTCCCTAGCTACCTCATCAGTCATTGCAGTGGTCTCCCTCGCCACCTCACCAGTCATAGCAGCTGTCTCCCTCACCACCTCCTCATCATCGCATTGCATTCCATTGTCACCGCTAAAGCCATTGCATCGCACCCCATCGCCACCGCCTGAGTCATTGCATTGCACCCCATTGCCACCCCCAGAGCCAGTGCATCTGTCTCCCGCTAAGATCATCCAACCTTGCCAGGATTCCCCCCCACCTCTGACCCTCCCCCAGAGATGGGACTTAATGGCTTTGAGGAGAATGAGTGAGTGCTAGGGAGCACCACATGTATCCTAGCCTCAGGGCAGTATAGTAAGGATGACGACCAAGACCGGACATGGACTTACAAGAAGTGATGAAAGGTATTTTATACTTTCTGACCTATTGCTTATCATCATCATCATCATCACTCGGACCTCCTTTCCCACCCTAGGGCAGGGTGAGGAGTAGCAACGTCCAGACAGCCCAAATTTGCCCAATCTAATGGGCCACGCTTCCATTCACTCATCATTCAAGCCCCCAGAGTCCTGGCTCTATCGGATACAACAAAAACATTCACCACGTTTTGTAGCTTCACATAAAAGAATCCGATAAAGTCAATCCGGATGCTGAAACGTTAAAAAGGGGTGCTAAAATCCCTGATCATGCACTTCTCACAACATTCATCCAGCCAGCTCAATCTCTTGTCAGTTCCCTAGCCTCACCGACTTCCAAACCTCTCTTCATCACACATTCATCCACCATATCTCTCCACCTTCTCCTTGGCCTACCTCGCCTCCTCCCTCCTTCAGATTCACTCAGATATACCTTCTTCACAACTCTATTGTTATCCATTCTCTCCACACGACCATACCATCTCAGTACACTCTCTTCAATTCTGGTGTCCACTGACTTCCTCACTCCACATCCTTCACAAATCACATTATTTCGTATTATATCCTATCCACCCTCTGTACTCCACATACATTTCTCAGCAGTCCCATCTCCACTGCTCTTACTCTTGACTTTTCATTTTCATGCCACACCATACTAACACATCCATATGTTAAAGTTGGCACTAACACTCCTTCGTGTACGTCTCGTGCAGCTGCAACACTCAAGCCTCTGTTTCTTATCAAGGCCTTCATTACACCAGCTACTTTTCTTCCTTGTGTCACTCTACTTTCAACTTCTTTTGCACATTTTCCTCTCTTTTCTATCACTGTACCCAGGTATTTGAGCTCTCTCACCAATTCCAGTCTCTCTCCATTCACTCTGACATCACATTGGGAGTCACCTTCTCTCTCAATAACCATCACTTTCCTCTTTTCTACATTAACTCTCAAGGCACGATGTTCACAGACATCAGCAAAACTTTGCACTAGTCTACCAAGTTCTTGTCCGGTATTTGCAAGTAGTACTGGAACATCAGCATACAACAGATTTGAGATATTCCATCTATCACCATTCATCACCATTGCCATTGTTTATGATTTTAAGATTTTATTTCTTGGTTTTAGTGAGTTATCTACAGGTGTTAGGCTTAGGTTAGCTTCTTTTACAACTGTTAGGCCATTTGGATTGGAATTAACCTTTCCTTTGGCCTCATTTGGGTGGATATAGGACTTAGTTGGGAGGAAACCCATGGCTGAAAAATGCATCCCTATACTTTATATGTTAAATCTACCCTGATATACGATACCCCACCTAGAAATGGGTTTTTACCTAACCAATTGCATTGTTAAACTGAGGTATGCCTGTATACTTTTCATGCATTGTTTATGGGTTGTTGGGGTGACATAGGATGATGATGGTGATGATGTATATACAGGTATACTCCAGTTTAACGATGCAATTACTTAACCTGCACCATGCTGGCGACGTAGATCTACGTCCCTTTCAAAAAAGCCGGTGACGTAGATCCAGGTCGTGCAGCACAGAGAAGTCACTGAAAGCAACCAAAGTAAAATGGAAGGTAATAATGTATCTCGCTAACTTCAGACATTTCTTCGCTACACTTACAACACTAATTTAGGAATGCGGGAGGCGAGTAAGTCTCCCCAGGCTCACGGGCGCTCTGCTCTGTCAGTAACATTGACACTTTCAGAGATCGAGTGGCACCAAACTGACTCGATTGAACCTACTTTCACAAGTTCACAGCTGCTCTGCTTTCTCAGTAATCAGGAAGATTTCAGAGGCAGAGTGGCACCAACCTGACCCAATTCAACCAACTTTCTGGCTTTGATGATTACTTTTATTAGTGCCAGGGATCTCATATTGGTGTATTAAGCCCATTTAGCCAGAAAAAAACAAAATCAGTTCACAAGCTCACAGCTGCACTGCTCCCTCAGTAACCACGAAGATTTCAGAGGTATAGTGGCACCAACCTAACTCAATTCAACCAACTTTCTGGCTTTGGTGATAACTTTCATTAGTGCCAGGGATCTTATACTGGAAGCTGATTTAGCCAGAAGAAGAAGAAAAAAAAATCCAAAATCAGCCAGTGCAGAGGGGGGTATCACTTTTTTTTTTTTTTTTTTTTTTTTTTCCCAACGTGGTATGGGTTAAGTAAAAACCCACTGATAGGCTGGGTATCGTCTCTCAGGGTAAATTTAACATGTAAAGTATAGGAATGAGTTTTTGAGCCTTGAGTCCCCCCCCCTCAACCAAGTCCTAAACCCACCCAAATGAGTCCAAAAACAAGTTTAAAGCCAATCTAAATGGTCTAACAGCTGTAAAAGATGCTAACCGAAGCCTAACACCTGTAAATAACTCACTAAAGTCAACAAATAAAAGCTGAAAATTGTCAAATATAAATCTGGGAAAAAATCAAGCTTAGTAAACTGTACCCCAAAATGATAAAGTTCACTCCACCTGTGGCTAAAACACATCAATCTAAGTATAAAAACAGTTTATAAATCAACCTAAACACACAACTTTTGTCTAAAATATAATAAAAATCAGTAAAAAAAAAATCGTTAAACCGGGGTCTGGCAATTGTTAGGTGAGGTATCGTGGTATTTCTACCCCCATCGTTAAGCCGGGGTATCACATCTAGGGGTATCGAATATCAAGGTATACCTCTACTGGACAGCTGGGCCTATACAGTATAGTTTGTCATCAGTCCATTCTAACACTGCTAATGGTGGCTGTCATTGTATCACAACATGATGGGTGCCAAACAGACAAACAGCACTTTGATTTCTATATTCTCTAGTAAATAATGCTTTGCTGTTTTGAGATCTTCCTTTGGACATAATGTCCACTGCTATGAATTATTAGTTCTCTGGTGGATAATGCTTTGTTGTTTTGAGATCTTTCAGGCATAACGTCCATTGCTATGAATTATTATACACAACATGAAGGTATGAGAGTTATACCTGAAGGGTGAGAGAGAATGAGAGATGGTGGAGATGGGGGGATGGAGGGAAGGGCAGATTGAAGGGGGAGAGGATCAGGTATACTAACTCTTACTGTTTATTCACAGCTTCTGTGCCAGTGATGGATGCAAAAAGTACTGAAGCATGGGCTGATAATTATTTTAGTGGGTGTACATCCCACTATGGAGCACAGCATGGAATAGGAATGAGTATGAACAGTTAATGTGAGTCTCTAAGTATGCTAAAGAAGATACTTGAGGATAAACAGACTGCTGCTAGTGGGTGATTTTAATTGCAGAGAGGTCGATTGGGAAGGAATTTAAGCAGGGAACAATTTGGAAACCTGGGGGAATAGTGTAGCTGATAATGGAAAATATGTCAATACAGTTGGTTAACCACTTAACCGCGGGCCGTCACTTTCGTGACGCTCGATGGCGATGGCTTGAGCCATGGGCCATCGTTGGGTGCCTCTGTTTTCTTTTTAATTAGCTGTGGCCTTCAAAATATAAATATATATGAAAAAATGTAGGAGAGTCCTGAGTGTTGTTTATATCACTCAGGCTAGTTTGGGCCAATATTTTATAAAGATAAGTCACAGTGCGAATTGCCACCGGCTGGAAGTGCCAGGACCGCCTCACACAACCCCGCGGTTTAGGGGTTAAAGAAAAAACAAGAATTGTGGGAGAGGATAAACCATCAAGTGGATCTGATTTTGTAAGACTGTAATGATATACAGAAATTACAGTACCACTGCACCCCTACCAGAGTGACCATCTGGTTATAAAGGTATTGGGTGGGGATATGGGAGAGAGAGAGAGAGAAGAGACAAAATAGATACAACTATGGGAGAGTGGATTATGACTCCTTAAGACAATATTTCAGAAATACAGACTGTAGTGAAATGGAGAGGAGGAAAAATATCCAGGAGAAATATAATATCTTTCTCAAAATATATGAAGAGGGAGTCAGAAACCATGTTCCTAAAGTTGCTGCAAAAAAGGAACACAGAAAGAAAGACTGGATTAATAAAAGATGTAGGGAGGCACTTGAAATTAGGAATAGAGCATGGAATAAAGTAAGAAAATGATATGATGAAAGAGCTTGGAAAGAGTATAAAGAAGTAAGAAATTAATACCTAAAAGTAAGAAGGAAGAAGGAACAAAAATACAAGAAGGAGATCGTTAATAAAAGCAAGAAAGACCCCAAGCTGTTCTACAGGTTTGTTAACAGTAAAATGAAAGCAAAGAATAGCATAGTGAGATTGAGAGATGGTGATGTAATACAGTATATGAAAAAGAAGAGGAATTGTGTAACATAATGAATGATAAATTGCAGTCAGCATTTGGAACACAAGAGGAATCTCTAGAACCTGTAAGAGATGCAACCTCTGAAATTGGACAAAGTAGTAGTTGAGAGAAATGAGATACTTCAGTTGATGAAGAATACAGATGTGAGAAAGGCAATGGTACCACATGAAGTGGCTAGTTGGATCTTGAAAGAATGTGCACACCAGTTATTGAGGCCTATCTATGATATTATAAGTTTTTTCAGAGAGTGGGGAGCTACCTACTGAATGGAAAAGTACAAACATAATTCTGATTTAGAAAGGTGGTGACAGGGAGGGACCGTTTAACTAAAGATTGGTCTCCCTCACTAGAACTGTCTACAAACTACAGTGCACCCCCACACAATGCGAACTCACATGGTGCATATCACCTACAATGTGAGGTCAGCCCAGAAATGCTTATTTTTATTGAATGCGAAATCTGCGAATCGAACTTCCCAACATGCAAATCGACTGTATGATTCCAAGGCAAAAATGGACTTCCCACCACTACTATGAGTGTTGGGCTGGACAATGCGAGTCAATCACATGAAGGCAGTGGCTGGCAACAAGCCAGATTCAAAATGGCAGGCGGCTGGCCAGCTATCTGCATGCCATCTACTGACTTTCCTGGCTAACAGACACTTCTCCATATTAACACATGTTGTACCTTGCATCCTGATGTCTGTTTTAGCATCGTGGCAATACTCACTTGTTCATCATGGCCCCCCCAGAGAATTCTAAGAGCAAGAGGATCACATTGGAGTTGAAGTAACAAGCCCAGAAGTCACTTAAATAAAGATACATGGTGTTCTATTTGTTGTTGTATTTGTTGGTCCAACTAGAAGTACCATCAGAAAATATTAGGAGGGTAGAGTAAACTGGAAGGGGACTCGAAGACCAAGCCCTGGGTGGGCAGTTCACCACATACAGTACATACCATTATTCCCATAAGTTCTTTGGTTCACACAAAGCGAAATCGTAGAATGCGAGGGTTTCTGCCGCCCATAAACTCGCATTGTGTGAGGGTGCACTGTATGTGAAAATGTCTTTAGAAAATGAGGGATAAAATTCCTTGATGGGCATATGGTAATAATGTCCAAGCAATTTGGATTTAGAGAAGGGTCGTCTTGTGTTACAAACTTGTTGAGTTTCTATAGTAGAGTGATGGACATTGTTCAAGAAAGGGGTGGATGGGTAGACTATATTTACCTGGATTTAAAGAAGGCTTTTGACAGAGTGACACACAAAGGATTATTATGGAAGTTGAAAACCTATGGAAGTGAGCATGGGAAATTGCTGAAATGAATGGAAAATTATTTGACACAAAGACAAATGAGAATCATAATAAGAGAGAAGTTTTCCAAGTGGAAAAAGGTAATTAGTGGAGTGCCCTAGGGTTCAGTGTAGGCCCCAAATATTTTCTTGATAAATACAGATGAGATGTCTAAGGGTTGAGTACTTATATGAGTTTATTTGCTGATGATGCAGAAATTATGAAACATATTAAAGGAGTAAATTGTTGTAAGGAATTGCAAAAGGATCTGGATAAACTCTACAAGTGGAGTCAAACGTGGAAAATGGAATTAAATACTATTAAATGTCATATACTGGAAATAGGAGCCAGTGATAAGAGACCAAGGTATGTGTACAAGATGGGAGATGAAAAAATAAGGAAGGCAAAAGAAGAAAAGGACCTTGATGTGACTATAGAGGATAACCTATCGCCGGAGAAACCTATAAATAGGATTACTGGAGGAACTTAAAGGCTACTGAACAACATGAGTGACATTTAATTATATGGATGAAGAGATGCTGACAGAGTTAACAGTGACCATGATAAGACCAAGATTGGAATACAGTATGCAGCAGTGATATGATCACCACACTTGAAAAAGCATACCAGTAAACTAGAAAGAACACAAAGGATAGCCACAAAATTGAACCCAAGCTTGAAGGGGTTGTCTTATGAGAGATTAGAAAAGCTGAAATTGCCAACCCTGACAGAGAGAAGAGATAGGGGAGATTTGATTGCAGTGTTTAGAGGAGTAAGAGGAATAGATGAGTGGACAGAGAGGACCTCCTTGTAAAACATGATGGGAGAACAAGAGGGCATGAATTCAAGCTGAAGAAGGGTCGATGCCTCTGTGATGTAAAGAAATTAAGTTTTCCAAACAGAACTATAAACAACTGGAATAATTTAGAGGGAAATGTGGTGTGAGCAGAGAGTATCCATGTGTTTAAATCAAGATTGGATACTAAATATTTGTAGAAAAGAGACAGGCCAACATGAGCTTAGCTCAAATCCTGTACAGTGAGCCCTTATGTTTCACGTGATTTGGGTTTGCAAATTTACCTTTCGCAGAAAAGCCCAAGATTTCCAAGAACTTATGTCTCATGATCAAGAATTCACCTTTCGCGTCAATAAATGGGGCGCTGGTGGGCAAGACGACAGTCAGCTGTTGTCTGCCATGTTGTTTTCACAGTTCCCGCCAGCTGTCAGACTGTATGTATGGTGCTCTGGTAGTAATCGCAGCCAGTAATCTTTTTTGCCTTTTCCTTCGTTCAGCTATTGTTCTCGTTTGGTCTACCTGTACTGTATTATGGCTTCCTCTTCATTCACTGGAAGACCAGGTAATAGTGGTGATGGTGAAATGCCGGGAAGTTCAAAGAATGGAGGCAAGAAAAGAACAGAACATTGCAAGCATCAGGTCGGTGTGAAGAAGAAAAAGTATTCAGTACAGGATTAAACGAAGATTTTTCAGGCTGCTGATCCATTTATTTAATGTTTCTTAATATTTTTATCATATTCATATGGTTGTCAGTTATTCTGGTATCTTGTTTGATGAGTATTATATCTCAACAGTGAGAAAAAGAGTGACTTGGGAGGAACTCTAGAGCCAATCAGATTTTTTTACCACTGAATTAACACTTTTCGGTTTGCGTAATTCAGGTTTCAAACCAGCCTCACGGTACCAGTTGGACGTGAAACGTAGGGGCTCACTGCATAATACAGTCAGGTATATACAAATAAGTAAACACACACACACACACAAATATATGCATGTGTG
>JAGKTI010003656.1:42163-53972 GCA_018397915.1 Birgus latro
TAATATTTGGAAACAGGGAGGAGGAAGAAAAAGTTAGGTCTGTGAGACTCGAGAGAGACTCAAATCAGGTGAGGCAAATATTGGACAAGATCGATCCCGAAGGAAACAAGTGGGAAAAAGAAATTGAGGAAGTAAGGAGGATAGAAAGGGGAAGCAAGACCAATGAGAGTTAAGATGTCTTCAGAAAGTGTTGTAAATGACATACTTAAGGTGACCTGGAAGCTAAGTAAAGAGGCAGGAATGGAAAATATTATAGTAAGAAAAGACTTGAATGAAGATGAAAGAGAAGTCTTAAAATCTTTGAAGGACCAAGTAAAGGAAAAAAATGACAGGACAGAGGAAGAACGTAAAACTTTTTTTTGGAGAGTGATGGATATGAAGGCAAGGAAGTGGTATGTGAAGAACTAGACGTGAAGGAAACAAAGGGGATGGATATGAATATGAAAAAGAGAAGAACGAGTAAAGATAACAACAGTGCAGCAAATCTGAGCATCATGTATAGTAACGTAGATGGATTAATATCTAAGAAAGGGGAAATTGGAGACTACTTAAATGAAAATAAACCTGAAATTGTTTGCCTAGTAGAGACTAAATTGCCCCGAGATGTCGATATAAAATTATTTGGCTGGAATAATTATAAGATTTGGAGGAAGGACAGAGAAGGCAAATTTGGGGGAGGAATAGTGATATTAACCCATAATGACCTAAGAGTAAAGAATATAGAAATTGAAAATACTAAGGCTGAACTTTTGGGAGTTGAAATAGAGGACAATTATGGAGAAAAAACGGATGTAATAGTTTTTTATATGCCCCCCAAAACTAGGGCATGGACAAAGGAAGATTATGAAGTTAATAAGTGAATCCATTATTAGGCTAGAAATGTTAATTGAACGAAGAAATAGAATAATATTAATGGGAGATTTTAACTGCAGAGAAGTTGATTGGGAAAGTATGGATGCTGGGAACAATGAAGAATCATGGGGAAATAAATTAATGGAACTGATGATGGAAAACATGTTAACCCAGTTGATCAAAGAAAACACAAGAATTAGGGGTGTTGATGAACCATCCAGGCTTGACCTATTATTCACAAAGGACCCAAATGATGTGAGGAACATAACCTACCATTGCCCCTTTGGTAAAAGTGATCATCTGGTAATTGAGATGGATGTGGTAGGAGTGAGGGAAGGAGAAAGAGATGAAAAACACAGAGAAAATAGATACAATTATGGGAAGGCAGACTTTGCTTCCCTGAGAAACTTTTTCCAAAATGTAGAATGGAGTAAAATGAATATGATCACAAATGTTGATGAGAAATATGAGTTTTTGATAGAAGTATATAAAACAGGAGTTACTAAGTATGTCCCAAAATTTTCTGCAGCTATGGAAAGGAAGAAAGAATGGTTTGACAACAGATGTAGGATGGCACAAGAGGCAAGAAAAAAAGCATGGAAGAAAGTGAGAAGAAGGTATAGTGAAAGGGCCTGGGAGGAGTACAAGCAGGTTAGAAATGAATATGTAAGGATAAGGAGAGAAGAGGAAAGGAAATACGAAAAAGATATTGTATCTAACTGTAAAAAAGAGCCGAAACTATTTTATAGGTTTGTAAATGGCAAAATGAAAGTTAAGGACAGTATAATACGACTGAGGGATGGAGATGAAACATACGAAACACAGGAAGACTTGTGTGAAATAATGAACAACAAGCTACAGTCAGTTTATGTATTGGAAGACGAATTTAGGGAGCCTGAAATGGAACCCAGGCTGACGAGAATGACCGAAATTACAGTTGACATGGATGAGGTGCTACAGCTGATGAAGGATTTGGATGTGAGAAAAGCAATGGGACCAGATGGTGTGGCTGGATGGATCCTGAAGTAATGTGCCGACCAGTTAGTGTGGCCAGTTTATGTCATTATCAAAACCTCGCTTGAAAATGGACAGTTACCTAAAGATTGGAAAAGAGCAAGTATTGTGCCAATCTTTAAGGGAGGAGATAGGGAGGATCCACTTAATTATAGACCTGTGTCACTTACTAGTATTGTTTGTAAAATCTGTGAGAAAGTTATTAGAAAAAGATGGATAAAGTATTTAGAAGAAAATGAAGTGATAACACCAAGACAATTTGGTTTTAGGGAAGGAAGATCATGTATTACTAACCTACTAAGTTTCTACAGTAGGGTAACAGATGTCGTACAGGAGAGAGAGGGATGGGCAGACTGTGTCTATCTGTATCTTAAGAAAGCATTTGACAGGGTACCCTATAAGAGACTACTGTGGAAGTTGAGGACATTTGGAGGGGTGCATGGGAAACTATTAAAGTGGATGGGAGATTATTTGATAGGAAGGCAGATGAGAACAGTAATAAGAGACAAGGTATCACAATGGAGAAATGTGACTAGTGGAGTACCCCAGGGCTCTGTCTTGGCCCCAGTAATGTTTCTGATATATGTAAATGATTTGCCAGAGGGTTTGAATAGTTACATGAGTATGTTTGCAGATGATGCTAAAATTATGAAACATATTAAATGTATTGATAGTTGTAAAGAACTGCAAGAGGACTTGGACAAAATACACAGCTGGAGCCAGACTTGGAAAATGGACTTTAATGCCAAGAAGTGTCATGTATTAGAAATGGGTATAAGTGCAAGAAGACCACACTGGACATATAAAATGGGCAATGAGATGATTAGTAAAAGAAAGGATGAGAAAGATTTGGGAGTGATTATTCGGGATGACTTGTCACCAGAAAAGCATATAAACAAAATTATTGGGGGAGCTTATGGATTACTGACCAACATGAGAGTGGCTTTTAATTATATGGATGAAGAAATGTTGAGGGAGTTGATAGTGACCATGATAAGACCAAGACTAGAGTATGCGGAGGTGGTATGGTCACCTCATTTGAAGAAGCATATTGATAAACTAGAAAGGGTCCAACGGATGGCAACGAAGATGATACCGTGTTTAAGGGAACTCACCTACGAGGAGAGATTGGAAAAACTGAAGTTACCAACATTGCACGAGAGAAGGGAAAGAGGTGACTTGATCACGATATTTAGAAATGTAAGAGAATTGGAAAGGGTGGATAGAGAGGATCTTTTTGTGTTGGATGATGGAAGAACAAGAGGTCATGGCTTCAAGCTGAGGAAAAGTAGATGTCTTAATGATCTCAAAAAGTTCAGTTTCCCGAATAGAAGCATAAGTATTTGGAATGACTTAGACGAAGAGGTGGTGCAGGCGAAAAACATTCATGTATTTAAAACTAGATTAGATGAATGTAGATATGGAGACGGGACAACACGAGCTTAGCTCAATTCCTGTATACTACAAATAGGTAAATACACACACACACACACACACAAGAAAACAACTAGAAAAGAAAGTAGAGGATCTAGTTTTAAGAAACATGCCTGAAAACACAGAAAACACTATACAGAGTCTGATACAGGCCAATGAGATGGCTAACAAGGATTGAGAATTTGAAAAGAGAAAATATTGAATTAAGGAGAAAACTAGAAGTGAGCAATAACAACACGGAGAAGAGGAGTAGTGTGTTAGAAGAGCAAAAGGCAAAGTGGGCACATGTGGAAATAGAACAGAAAGAAGTGGTCAGCTTAAGGGAAATCATTCAGGAAGAAAGGGAAATGAACAAGAAAAGTACGGGAGAAAATGTAGTGAAAGTCTATCTATCTATCAATTGCCAGATGCTTCAATCCAGCACGGGGTGGACACAAACAAATTGCCTCCACGTCGCTCGGTCCCCCACCATTTCACCCCCCTCTCTCATGTACCTCTCCACTCCAACCCTCCATCTCATCCTCGGCCTCCCCCTCCCTCTCGCCCCCTCCACCTCACTCACATACACTCTACTCATCAGTCTTTCACTCTCCATCCTCTTCACATGCCCAAACCACATTAACGTGTTTCTCCTAACGCTTCCCATCACGTCCACAACCACACCACAACGCTCCTTCACTTCCTCATTTGTTAGTCTGTCTCTCCATGTGACTCCACATGCTCCTCTCAAATAACTCATTTCCACTGCTCTCACTCTTGACTTCTGTCCTTCCAACAGGGTTCAAGCTTCACTTCCATATGTTAGAGTTGGTATCACAATACTGTCATGTAACAACTTTTTCTCTTCCATGCTCACCTCCCTGTTTCTTATCACTGCTTTCAACAAACCAGCAGCCTTCCTTCCCTGCTGCACCCTTTCAAGCACTTCACCCTCCAGACTTCCATCCTTACTCATCACACTACCCAAGTACTTAAATGCACTCACATTCTCCATATCCTCCCCATCCAATCTCACTATACATTCACTGGCTTCACTTCTCTTGAAGACCATCACTTTACTCTTCCCTGCATTCACCTCTAGATTCCATTTCTTACACTCTCTCCCAAACTCATCTACCAAGCCTTGCAACTCCCCTTCGTCTTCGCTTAACAACACAGTGTCATCTGCAAACAACAGTACAGGGAGTTTCTGCACACTGCCCTCTCCCACTAGGGCCCCTCCAACAGCCACTGCCCAACCTTGTATCTCTTTTATAACCCCATCCATGTACAGATTGAACAATCATGGAGACATGACGCATCCTTGTTTCAAACCAACCTTCAAATGGAACGATTCACTCAGTTTGCCATCCACACGCACTGCAGCCTTAGCACCCTCATACATACTCTTCACTGCCTTCAATAACTTCCCATCCACTCCATGTATTCTTAATACTTTCCACAATCCTTGTCTATCCACTTTGTCATATGCTTTCTCCAGATCCATGAAGGCTGCATACAACTTCTTGCCCTTCTCTAGAAACTTTTCCACTAAGGATCTAAGAATGAATATCTGGTCTACACAACCTCTTCCCTTCCTAAAACCTCCCTGTTCTTCTCCAACTAATTCCTCTTTTATTTCCCTAACTCTGTCAATAAGTATCCTACCATATACTTTTCCTATTACACTGAGAAGGCAAATGCTCCTATAATTACCACACACTGCTGTTTCCCCTTTTCCTTTGTACAGAGGAATAATTATACCTGCCTTCCAATCCTCCGGGACTCTACCCTCCTCCCACGCCAATCTGTAGACCTTCCACATCCATTCTATTACTATCTCTCCCCCATGCATGCTTCAGCATTTCACCACACACTCCATCAATTCCTGGGGCTTTCCCCATTTTAACTTTCTACATTGCTTCCACTACTTCCATCCTACTGATATCTTCCTCTCTTCTCACAACCCTCCTTCTCCCCACCATTCTCCAGCCACTTATACTTGCATTACTTTCATTCTCTATGTTCAACAGTTCATTAAAGTGTTCTCTCCATCTGTTTACTTTTTCTCCCTTCTCCACTAGTAATCTACCATTTTTATCTTTCACACCCCCACTGACTTCATTGGCACCCTGTCTAGCTCTCTTTACCTCCTTCCAGAACATTTTCTTACATTCCCTCCACTTTGCACTCAAATTCTTTCCAAATTCCCCATCCACTCTCTTCTTACTCTCTCTTACTAATCTTTTCATCTCTCTCCTCTTCTCTACATATAACGCTCTCGTCCGTCTCTCAGCTTCTTCGATGCCCCTGTTCCTCATCCACTCATTATATGCTTTCTTCTTTTGTGCCACAGCCTCTCTCACCTCTTCAGTCCACCATGCTGTTCCCTGAACCCCCTTTCATCTTCTCTTCACCCCACACACCACCTCACATGCTGCACAGATTTCTTCTGTGAATATCTTGCACACACCTTCCACGTCCCCCATCTGCTCCAATCTATATTTACCCAATCGCTCCTCCACTTCCCTTTTATATTCAGCCTTTATTCCATCTTCTTGTAACTTTTCTACCCTCCTTGTAAGAAATACTTCCTCCTGTCCTTCCCTTCTTCTCTTCCTCCATCTTGTTTGGATTCTGATTCTGGCCACCACCAAGTTGTGGTCAGAAAGTCCACTCCCCCAACCTCTAGGAACAGATGTGTGATAATATTTGGAAACAGGGAGGAGGAAGAAAAAGTTAGATCTGTGAGACTCGAGAGAGACTCGAATCAAGTGAGAAAAATATTGAGCAAGATCGATCCTGAAAGAAACAAGTGGGAAAAATAAATTGAGGAAGTAAGAAGGATAGGGCCATATAAGAAAGGGAAGCAAGACCAATGAGAGTTGTCATCAGAAAGTGTGGCAAACGATATACTTAAAGTGACCTGGAAACTAAGTGAAGAGGCAGGGGTGGAAAATTTTATAGTAAGAAAATATCTGAATGAAGAAGAAAGAGAAATTTTAAAATCTTTGAAGGAACAAGGCAAAAAATGAAAGGAGGACAGAGGAAGAATGTAAAGCTTTTTTATGGAGAGACAGATATGAAAGTAAGGAAGTGGTGCCAACTGAGAGAGGGAGAGAAGAGGGAATAAAAAACAAGGAAAAAAGTTTAAAAGTGGCATATACTAATGTTGATGGTTTAATATCGGCAAGGTAAGAAATCAACAATTTCTTGAGGGGTACATGAACCATATGTTATGTGCTTTGTAGAGACCAAGAAAGGATATTGATATCCACATAGGAGATGGTAAATACAAACTGTGGAGAAGAGACAGAAAAGAAAAAAATGGGAGAAGGAGTGATGACAGCAGTGAAGAACAACATAAATGTGGTTACTGTGGAAATGGAAGAGGGTAGGGGTGAAGTGATAAATATGAAATTAGAAACTGGAGAGAATGGAATGAGAGATATAGCAGTAGTATATGTTCCCCCTAAGAAAAGAGCAGGGAATGATGATGAATACCAGGAGATGTTGTCAGACATGGTTAGTTATCTACAGAAAGTGATTGAGAAAAGCAACAATATACTGTAATTCTAATGGGCAATTTTAATAGTAAAAAGGAGAACTGGGAGGAATGGGACTCAGGAGGCAGTGAAGATTCGTGGGGCACTATACTGTTAAATATAGCGATGAATAATGTAATGACCCAGTGGGTCAAAGAAGAGACACAATTCTGAGGTGACGACACACCAGCAAGATTAGATTTACTGCTGACCAATGAAGCTGACATAACTGAATCTTTGAAATATGTGTGTCCTATAGGAAAAATTGATCATGTGGTCATTGAGTTCTAGGTGATAAGAGGAAACATGATGCCAAAAGACGAGTTTTATAGGCAGGGAAGATACAACTTTGGGAAAGCAAACTACAGGATTGAGAATATTTTTCAAATATGTGGATTGAAGATTCAGAGATACAAGAGAGATACAGAAGAAGTGGGATATCTTTCTAGACCTCTATAATTCGGGAGTGGAAAAATATGAGCCAAGAGTAAGTGGGAAAGAAAACAGGAAAAAGGAGTGGTTTAATAGGTGTATGATAGCAAAAAAAGAGAGGGACAGGGTATGGAACAACTGGAGAAAGAAAGGTAATAACAGAACAAAGGAAGAATATAAATGAATTAGAAATGAATATACAAGAAAATGGAGAGAAGAAGAAAGGAACTTAGAAAAATGTATAATTGACAAATGTAAGGAAGAACCCAAATTGTTTTATAGATCTGTTAATGGCAAACTGAAACAAAAGGAAGGAATCACCAAACTGAAAGTAGAAGGAGAGGTCTATAAAGATGCAGAAGTGCAAGCTGAAATAATGAACAAATGTTTCCAATCAGTTTTCACAAAAGAAAGGGATTTTTCAGAGGAGGAGGGAGTGACTGGAAATGTAGTGATAAAAGATATAACAGTGGAAGGGCAGGAAGTGTATAAATTACTGGAATCTCAAGATGTAGGGAAAGCCCCAGGACCGGATGGAATTTCTAATTGGGTACTGAAGGAATGCAGTGAACAACTGGCATGTAAGATTCACAGTCTAATTGTGTGTTCTCTGGAAGAGGGGAAAGTGCCTCAGGAATGGAAGAGGGCAAATGTGGTACCAATTTATAAGGGAGGAAACAAGGAAGAACCCCTGAATTACAGACCAGTGTTTCTGACTAGCAAGGTCACTAAATTGTGTGAGAGAATCCTGAAAGATAGATGGATAAAATATCCTGAAGGGATGAACATTTTGGCTGAAAGTTAATCTGGATTCAAAAGTGGAAGGTTATGTGTTTCCATCTTATTGAGCCTTTACTCAAGAGCGACTGACATGCTACAGGAGGCAGTTGGGTGGACTGTGTGTATTTAGATCTGGAGAAGGCCTTCGACAAGGTGCTTTGTAGATATCAAGTGACTATTGTGGTAACTGAAGCATATAGGAGGACTGAAGGGAAACCTCCTGGAGTGGATGAGAGACTTTTTGAGAGACAGACAAATGAGGACAGTAATGGAGGGAAGTAACAAGTAGAGTCCCACAGGGCTCGGTGTTAGCGCCAGTAATGTTCTTGATTTACGTAAATGATATGGTAGATGGAGTAACCAGTTATGCAAGTCTGTTTGCTGATGATGCAAAGATCTTGAGGAAAGCAGAAGTGGAGGAAGACTGTAAAATGCTGCAAGAGGATCTGGATAGGATACATGATTGGAGCCAGATGTGGGAAATGAAATTCAATGCAAAAAAGTGTAAAATACTGGAAATGGGAAAAAG
Source organism: Birgus latro (assembly GCA_018397915.1). Taxonomy (NCBI): domain Eukaryota; kingdom Metazoa; phylum Arthropoda; class Malacostraca; order Decapoda; family Coenobitidae; genus Birgus; species Birgus latro. The sequence goes on from JAGKTI010003656.1 coordinate 50,729, forward strand.
TACCAAGAGGCCATCACTGAATTATTTGATGGGTAATGAAACAATCACAAAAGTGAGAGAAGAGAAAGATTTGGGACTGCTGGTCCAGGATAGTTTGTCACCTGAAAAACACATTAACAAGATAGAGAGTCATATAAACTCTTGACCAACATAAGAGTAGCATTTCATTACATGGATGAGGAGATGATGAAAAAATTGATAGTGGCCATGATCCGCTCCAGGTTAGAATATGCAGCAGTAGTGTTGTCCCCACACAAAAAGAAAGATATAAACAAGACTGAGAGAATACAAAGAACAGCAACCAAGATGGTTCCCAGCCTGGCAGATCTGTTGTACAAAGAGAGGCTGGAAAAGCTGGATTTGCCTTCCTTAGAGGAAAGAAGAGAGAGGGGCGACATGATTGCAGTGTTCAGGGCCATGATGGGAATAGATAAAATTGACAGAGAAGATCTGTTTGTATGGGATACGAGATTAACAAGAGGACACAGAATGAAACTGAAGAAGCCAAGCTGCTTGAAGGATATCAAGAAATATAGTTTTCCTTATATATGCATAGACCTGTGGAATAGCCTGGACAATGAGGTGGTACAGGCAAAAAATACTCATGTGTTTAAAACTAGATTTGATAAATGTAGATATGGAGACAGGACAACATGAGCTTAGCTCAATTCCTGTATACTACAAATAGGTAAATACAAACAGGTAAATACACACACACACACACACACAAAGAATAGCAACTAAGATGGTCCCCAGTCTGGCAGATCAGTCATATACTGAGAGGCTAGAAAGGCTGGATTTGCCTTCCTTAGAGGAAAGAAGAGAGAGTAGTGACATGATTGCAGTGTTCAGGACCATGATGGGAGTAGATAAAATTGATAGAGAAGATCTGTTTGTTTGGGATAAGAGAGCAACAAGAGGACATGGACTGAAACTGAAGAAGCCACGCTGCTTGAAGGACATCAAGAAATATAGTTTTCTGTATAGATGCACAGACCTGTGGAATAGACTGGACAAAGAGATCATCCAGTCTAAAAACTTAAACGAGTTTAAAGCAAAATTTGACTTACTGAGAAAAAGAGACGGGACCCCACGAGCGTAGCTCATTTCCTGTATATCACAATTAGGTAAATACACACACACACACACACACAACTACAGGTATTTCAAAATTTTCTGGACGTACATCACATACACCTGTATAATACAGCTATCCTTAGTTTTAATGAATAGCATTTGCATGTAGGGGAAAATCATACAGTGAAAAGAAGTTAAAATAATACTGAAATAACTTTCTCAGGCATATTATAAAATAACATATGAGAATGACATCCCCACAATTCTAGATCCAATTCTAGGGGTATGAGGTGCAAATGCTGTGCTTTTGCTGGTGGTTCCATCATCATTATTGTGTTATGAGTGTGTACCAAGTGATGTAAGATACTAAGTTGTTGCGTGTCAAAGCAGAAGAGGGCTTCATCCACTGGTACACGAAATATGAAGTAAAGAAACTGAAAACTGAGACAGCTATTATTAAGACTTGTTGTACTGCCAAAGCAGACTCTAAATACAGTATCTTATGAACATAAAGTGAAATGAAGTGAATAATGCATTCACAGTGCCAGATATCAAATAACATATGGCACTAATTCAAAAAGGAAATACAGTAGAACCCCGGAATTCGTATACAGTTAATTCCTGGAGCCTGTACGAGTTGCGAACTGTTCGAAAACCAAATCATTTTTTTCTATAAGAAACAATGTATTTTGCATTAATCCATTCTTTAGCATGAATGAAACGGTAGCTTTCGCCATACCATAATGAATGGCAAGATCGGAGACACGGGTTCCACTTTCAAACTTTGCAATGAGTTCCTTTTTCAGCTCAATTATAGTAGCAGTAGTAGTTGTCACATCAGTCATACAGGCTTCATTAAACTTTGTGATAAATTATGTATTTTCGTTAGGAAATTGTACATAATCATGGGCCCTAAGAAGATTAGTGAGTCAGCTGAAGCTAAAAGAAAAGCAGTGAGAACAACAACTGAGCTGACTGAGCCAGTCAGCTCAACTGTTGTTCTCACTGCTTTTCCTTTTAGCTCCAGGTGACTCACTAATCTTCTTAGGGCCCATGATTATGTATAATTTTCTAACAAAAATACGTAATTTATCACAAAGTTTAATGAAGCCTGTATGACTGATGTGTAGCTGGTGGCAGGCAAAGAGGGACTGGCGACAATGTAGCACTTACGATGCCGCTTCTCTTAGTGCGAATAGTGGGTCGCCGTACGAAAACTGGAGCGATTTTTGGACGAAAAAGCTGTACGAAAACCAACCTGAATGAGTAGAGAGGCATACAAATTCCGGGGTTCCACTGTATACTTAATAGGCAATGTTAATGAAATTACAGTACAAAAGGTAAAAAATAATTAAATTGAACCTGGAACATAATTAGTTATAAGCATGAAATTTAGCTCAGTACAGAATACATGATCAGTTTGATACCTACATACATATACAAGTTACATATATATATATATTATATATGTATATACATAAGTCCCTCAATTATCCAGACGTGTTATTATCCGGACGCTGGACCTTGGCTCTATTAAACCATTATCTGAATTTACTTGCTATTATCTGGACGTAAAAGTGCCTGAGAACTTCAGCCGGCCAGCCAACATGTCACAATATTAGGTACTGTGGCCGCTGGGCTCGAGCCATAAGCTGGAAGTAATCCGTAATCCACAACCAGAGCTAAAATGTCCGTCTGCCCCAGTACTGAATGGTCAAAGTCACACCCTCGTCCGATCACTCCTAATGAACCTCCAGCACCTGAGCAATATGAGTGTAACATACAAGCGGTGTCAAAATGTCTATACACATCCCCATCAAATGTCCAGTATCACGTGGCCACCTGGATAAGTCCTTCTTAACTACCACTGAGATTGTAACACAGACTGCAAGCCACGAGCGCATGTTCGATGACAGCGACCGTCTGCAAATGTTGCGTGGCCACTGGGCTAAGTCTTGCCCAACTGCCACCACCACTGAACACAGACCATAGCCACTGGGACACACACACACACACACACACACACACACACACACAGGTCGCCGACGTGGACAGACGTCCTCTTGGACTGCAGGGAAATAATCGTGGCATCAGCGGCGAAAGGAAACCAGCCTATTGTGATTATGTAAATGAGTGCGTGAGTGGTGGTCCCGTCGGACATTAGTTT
>JAGKTI010003657.1:0-30868 GCA_018397915.1 Birgus latro
GCTAACAGGTGAACTGCTAACAGGTGAACTGCTAACAGGTGAACTGCCGAGTGTGGAGGGAGAGGGGGGGTGTCAGGTGGGGCCAGGAAGTATCCCCGCTTGATAGCAGATAGAGGAAGGTCTCCCACATATGCCTACCAAAAATCACCCGTGAATCTTGAAAATTGTGCAAATTATGAACCTTGCAATTGCGTGATGTACCCGAACGTCAGTGGGTCTAGCTGTGACAAAACGTTGTGACGTACGCATACGTCAACGGGACACCTCGGGTTATTAAAATGTAACCTTCCTTTGACCTGTCATATAAAATTCACGATAATGTGATTTTAAGTTTTTAATATAGTATGAGTGTATACCCGAATATTAACCCGCCCAGTCCCGACCGGTTTTTTACCCAGCCTACCCCCAGATCCCGACCGATTTTCAACTTTTTTATTTTGGCTCAAACCTCCGCTTTTGGTGAGAAACATTGAAAATTCATAGGGAAATCACCTTCCTGAGGTTAAAAATGTTGATACAGGTGTCATTTAGCCTTACATTTACCTTCTTTTTCAGGGTACCTGGCTAAAGAAAACGAACTAAGGAAGGGTTAACTAATTCAAGCCACATTAAATTACGTATTTATTTATTCATTTGGTACGTATTTATGTGTAGTACAAGTCTATATTGGTTTTCACATAATAATATAGGCAATAAAAGCATTGTTCACTCACCCAAAACCCCAGCATATGGCACCTTCCATTACGACATTACCACCTCATCACTTCTGTTTGTTTCTACCTCTAGCTTCTTTGTCCTCCACCTCAGGAATCACTTTCACGGTGAATTTCATCATTGCAGAGACCATGGGGCAACATACCTTTACTGGCCAGGTTACTGCTAACAGGTGAATTGCCCCGTGTGGTGGGGAGGGGGGGTTAGGTGGGGCCAGGCAGTATCCCTGCTTGACAGCAGATAGAGGAAGGTCTCCCACATATGCCTACCAAAAATCACCCACGAATGTTGAAAAATGTGCACACAATGGGCCTAGCAATTGAGTGATGTACGATGCACGTCGTTGGGTCTGTCCGCAGAAAAGAGTAGCGACGTGCATCGTACATCGGTGGGACTCGGCGGGTTAAATGTATAACCCATTTTGATATCAGAGGTGGCACATGCAGACTAGATAGGCTGTAAAAACCCACAGAAGCTGGTTTAAAGGAAAACCTAACCAATGGCTGTGTTACTTAGCAATGTGTTAATAGTATCATTTCACTGGTCAGTGGGAAGAGTGAAAGGACTGAGGTTACTGGGGCAGCAAGATCCCTGTGTCTGAAGATTTGGGGCTCATTTTATGCACAGAGTACACCTCTAACCCTACATTTTGTTTGGAAACATTGGGAGTAGTCTCATACACAGGTGGGCCTTATACACCAGCAATACGGAAACAATTAATCAAAAACAATGGAGGAGGCAAGGAAACATCCAGAAATTAATAAATGTAAGCAGAAAGTGTGGGTTAGAAATTGATAAGGATAAGTATAACTTTGTAACATACAATGCGAAAGACCAGCCTGAAGAAACTGAGGGAATCAGAGTTGCAGACAGCATAAAATATTTAGGATGAACCATAAATAACAGGAACATGTTTGGAAGACAGATCATGATACAAAAAGCTGAGAAAATGGCTAACCTAACTTTCCCAGTAATAGAAAAAAAGTTGCAGCAAGATAATGATAAACCTGGACCTGCCATCCATACTGTATGGAAGTAACGTCATTAGTCTAACAAAATCAGATATAAAGCAGCTACAGACAGTAGAGAATAACGTACGCTTGGAGCAACTATACTCTATTTTTTTTTCCATTGGGAGTAGTCTCATACACAGGTGGGCCTTATACACCGGCAATACGATAACAATTAATCAAAAACAGTGGAGGAGGCAAGGAAACATCCAGAAATTAATAAATGTAAGCAGAGAGTGTGGGTTAGAAACTGATAAGGATAAGTATAACTTTGTAATATACAATACGAAGACCAGCCTGAAGAAACTGAAGGAATCAGGGGCCGGATACTCAAAAGCTGTCCGAAGTTAGGACAACTGGCTGTCGTAAGGAACTTAGGATATCCTAACTTATGCCACACCAAGGACCTCCCAAATCACCAATACTCAAACAAGATTAAAAACATCCTAATGTCCTAGGGTGTTTTCCATGAAGCTCACTAGAGGGCAGTAAGAGCGCCAGCCGATTTGTCGTTAGCCAATCACAACTGCAGTTCATCGACGTAAACGCCAATGAAAACAGAGAATCTCCGAAAATGCGAGAGATGATTAAATTCAAAGATAAACACAGAGCGGCTTAGCTGACAGTGTCCCTAGTACTTCACAGTACGTAAAGTTAATAGTGTGCCAAAATATAATGGAAGGCCCTCCACTTAAGAAACGCCGCCCTATCTTCTCCGAAGAAGAATTATGTACAATGGTTCTGGAAGTGTCGGAAAAAAGGAAAATATTATTTGGAAAATTAAGGGACACCATCACATCCCAAGTCAAAGCAAACGCATGGGAAAGTGTAAAAGATGCTGCAAATAATGTCAGTCGTATTCAGAGAGATGTGGGGGAAGTGGGAAGGAAATCTACACACTTCAGGTCAGACGAGAAGAAGAAAGCTGCTGGTGAAAAGAAACATTTACAGGGAACAGGTGGGTGATGGTTATCATCATCCAGCAGTTACACTATTTGGCACATTTCCAAAACTACACCCAACTAACTTTGAAGCTTATTTTATTTTATTTCATTTTTCGATGTCTTATAGTGATTCATTTGAATCTGATACGCATTTCTGTCAGAAAGTAATGTTCGGGGCGCAGAAAGGCCACTGCTACAGCTATGTGTTTTCCGATCGGGCTATGCTTTGGATGTTTACCAAACCTATTTCCGGGTTATGTTCACCTACGACATCCTCCCGGGGTGTCCTAAGTTAGGACCAGAGTTACGACACGTGACATCACAAGATGGCGGCTGAAATATTTTGAGTATCAATGGAGTGGGCACCGTGGGCGAGATAGGACTGTCATACCGAGATACGACAGTCCTAAGTGTTTTGAGTATCCGACCCCAGAGTTGCAGACAGCATAAAATATTTAGGATGAACCATAAATAACATGAACATGTTTGGAAGACAGATCATGATACAAAAGCTGAGAAAATGGCTAACCTAACTTTCCCAGTAATAGAAAAAAAGTTGCAGCAAGATAATGATAAACCTGGACCTACCATCCATACTGTATGGAAGTAACATCATTAGCCTAACAAAATCAGATATAAAGCAGCTACAGGCAGTAGAGAATAATGTACTTAGACAAATGCTTGGAGCAACTATACTCATTTTTTCCCAGCTGATCCACTATCGTGGATGTGGCACCCGCGCACTCCTGCCGCATGATTGGTTGGTTTCAATTTCATACCTGAATTATCATATTTACAAAAACTATTGTACCTTATAATCCAATTCTGATAAATGATGTTATTTGCATTGTCACTGTGCTATATATACAGACATGAAACGAGTATGCATCTGTGCTTCACCCAGACAATGAATTTGAGGAAGTTGAATTTGAATTGAAATATTTATTGTTGTAAAAGGTACAGTGTTGTTGCATCTCCTTATATTTTTTTTAAAAATAAAGACATTTGGCTGGGTAAGTGAAAACAAAAGGTATCTTAATACTTAAGTACTTGTTACATTAGACAATACGGTAGTACCATTCTAAGTAAATAAGTGGTTTTGTCAGTGGTAAAGTGGTGGAAGTGGGGAGGCGAATGGAACTGTCACTACAGAGGAGGGGGGAGACATGAGAGACGCCCAGGTGGGAAAAACAAGTTGTTTCATCTCGCAAGACTTTATTATGGATTACATCTACTCCATTGCTTCGATATCTTCGCCAATATTATCCGTAAGTTTATATATCGGTAAGTATATATATTAATTTATTAGAGATGCAACAACTCTGCACCTTGTACAAAAATAAATATTTCAATTCAAATTCAACTTCCTCAAATTCATTGTCCATTTGGGTGAAGAACAGATACATACTCGTTTCATGTCTGTTTGTATAGTACAATGACAATGCAAAACAGAATTTATGATAATTGGAATATAAGGTACAATAGTTTTTTGTAAATATGATATGTCAGGTATGAAACTGAAACCAACCAATCACGCGGCAGGAGTGCGTAGGTGCCACAGCCACGAAAGTGGATCATCAGCTGGAAAAAAATAGAGTATACATCCACACCAGTTTGTACCCTCAGAGAAGTAGAAGCCTCATCAGTGACAGCAAGGATAATGGAAGGAAATATTCAATATATAAGGAGCATACTTCAAGACGGAAAGGAAAGTAAAGGAAACATCAGAAATTACTTGAGAGAACTAAATTAGAAATGGAAGAAATACATTGTTTGAGGACATCTCCATATACATGGGAGAAATTGGACAGGATTTAAATAAAGTGACAAGAAACAGAACATATATAAAAGAACTGAAGAGGCAATGGGACACAGCAAAGAGGAATGAAGGTATGAGTACATCAAGCCTTTTATTTAAAATGAATGGTAAGAGTGGAATAAAAAATGAAGAGGACATATACAGTATGATAATATCCCAGCTTCTGTATCAACTTAAAGCAAGATTGAACACACTGTCACTAAAGGACAGGAAAAGATTTACAAGAGAGTCGACGAGTATGTGTGGTGCAGAGTTAGAGGACTATTTTTTATTTATTTTTTGCCCACACCTGTCAGGGATCAGAGCCAAAGATCAAAGGCTGCAACTACAGTATGTTGAAGATAAAACAAATATAACGGGAAATTTCCTACTTAGTAATGTAGAAAAATCAAAATAAATTATACATCAGATGTGGAAACTGAAAGAAGATAAAAAGATCTCAGCTGCAAATAAAAGGGGGTGCTTTGAAAAGGCAAAGCCTCCACACAATCATGTGTATCTTTTACTGGTTGATTAGGATGGGTTAGGAAAGGTTTGTTCTGACAGGTAATGAGATGCTTTTCAAGGTTCAGTTTAGTGGCAATTTTAAGTAGTTAAAATTATGGTAGGTCTCAGGGGGTGAAGCTCCCCATCTGCATTGACTGGTAAATGTAGGATGCAACAACTCATCCAGTTGGCAAGGTTAAACAAAAACACACTACCACAGGCATCCAAGGCAGACATTACATTTACTAATAGCATTTGCAACATGCTAATGGAAAGTACTGGGAACTGCTTAAGTTCAGTAATGAGCATTTTTCCACTGGTTAAGTGTAATCCCAAAAATTTACCTTATTCTGTATACTGTACTGTATTGTACTAACTATGGGCAACTGTCCAGAACACCGCGGGCCAATAACACACAGTCACGATATTTGTTGGCAGAACGATTCCAGGCCGATGACACACAGACAAACTTCATTTGTTGGCCAAATGATTCCGGGCCAATGACGCATCAGCTCATTATTTGTTGGACTGATTTTTCATGGCTCATACACGACACAGCAATTTGGTGAATGCAGACAACAAATCTTCATTTCACTGGAAACTCGTCCCCAGCCCAGGAACTTGGTAACATTATGCAATGCTGGCCTGGAATAGTGTTAAACTAGCTGTAGTTAAAACTTATATCAAACCAACATGTACTTGAACCTAAGACTTGGGTTTCTGTAATGCTCTTTCATACTGATGGCTAAAAATTATCCTCCCCAGCTAAACTAACCCTGTAAGTATTCTAATTACTATAAGGTCCTCAAACAAATTCTCAATTTAACTACAGTAGTAGTAAAATTACCATCCACCACCAAAAAATAATTTTCCTTCGTTGCCACATGACCGTCTGTTATTTCAGTGCACTCATGCATATAACCAAATTAAGGGGGATCTGGTTTCAATTACTGTCCCAAAACAGTTTCTCCAATTGTTACACGATGGCTGGAAAATTACTAGCTCCAATGGTCCTGCCACCTGACTCTTCCTTATACTAACTGACCAGGCATTACTCAAGAGATACCTTGGATAGCGCACACCAATGACTGCCCTTAATTGCCCTGACCTGACAGATGTCGAGACAACCCAAGGGAAGTAGCAGGCAATTTCATGTCCTCGTGTGATGATTTATCTTCCTCCTTTCGAGGTTATCCAGATTGTGTATTAAAGTAACAGTGCCGGTCTTGGCTTTTCCCACCAATGCGTTTTATCAAGTGAGGTTAAGTGCCAAAATTGCAGATTAATTCTTTACCAAACACGTGTAGTCATTCCATATTTCCTATTGAAATGAGTCTTTCACAGGTTACTTATTATTACTGGATTACCACAGCTACTGGGGATTTTTATAAAGTTACCTCTGATATGGATGGGGTAATGAGAGAAGTAAATACACGAGTAATGGAGAAAGGGATGGCGTTGGTAAAGAATGTGATGGATGGAAAATCTCAAAATTTGTTGTATGCTCACGATGCAGAGCTACAGCAAAACATCGATATAACGGACTTCAATAGACCGGAATTCGCTTTTATCGGACTCGAGGAGCTACTGGATTGAATTCCTACATATTGGAAAAAGTCCAATAAAGCCAGAAGCACTCCAGACTGCCTGACCACTTCAGCTATGTTCACAATAAGGTAACTAAAAGACATGTTTATCAGTGTACAGTACAATATTATTATACCATTTGAGTAATGATGTGAAGGTATAACACAGTACAGTACTGCAATGGTAGTGAAAACAGTTTAAAAAACATTGGTGCAATCCAGACTAATGTCTGATGTATTAGGAAATGTCTGGATTAGCAGGGGAAAGTCCGTATGTTGCTTTTATCGGAATTTCGCACTTTTTGGAATGGTTTGGACCCCAATTAGTCCATTATACAGTGAGGTCTTACTTACAAATGCTGAATAAAAGCATGGTAGACTAGTACAGTGTTTTGCTGATGTCTGTGAGCTTCATTCCTTGAGAGTAAAAGTAGAAAAGAAAGTGATGGTAATCTAGAGAGAAGGGGACTCCCAGTGTGTGTTACAGCGAATGGGGAGAGACGAATTTGTGAGTTCAACTACCCTAGTACAGAAATAGAAAAGAAAGGAAAATGTGCTAAAGAGTGGAAAGTAGAGTGACATAAGAAGCCCTGATAAAGAAACTTGAGTGTTGCAGCTGCACGAGGCTAACACGAAGGAGTGTTGATGCCAACCTTACCATATGGATGTGAGACTATGGTGTGGCATGAAAATGAAGTGTGACAGCAGTGGAGATGGGACTGTTGAGGAATGTATGTGGAGTTGAGAGAGTGGATAGGATATGAAATAATGTGATTCATGAAAGATGCGGAGTGAGAAAGTCTGTGGACACCAGAATCAAAGAATGTACTGAGATAATATTGTCATGTGGGGAGAACAGATAATAATAGTGGTGAACGAAGTATATCTGAGTGAATGAAAAAGGAAGGAGGCAAGATAGGCCACGGAGGTAGAGGGATTATGGTGGATGAGTGTGTGAGGAAAAGAAGTATGGAAGTCCGTGAGGCTAGGGGACTGACGAGATTGAGCTGGCTGAACGTTATGAGAAATGCATGATCTGGGATTTGGCACCCCTTTTCAATGCGACAGTGTTCGGATTGACTCTCAGATACGTTTATGTGAAGCTACAGAATATGGGAAGTTTTTGGCGTATCAGATAGAGCCAGGATTCCGGGAGCTTGAATGATTAGTGAATGGAAGCGTGGCCCATTGGCATGGGCAAATTTGGGCTGTCTGGACATTGCTACTCCTCACCCTGCCCTAGGGCAGGCTTGGATCCAAGTACAAGTACTTTGACTTGGACTTAAGTACAAATTTTGAGTACTTGTATCTAAGATTTTAAAACTCAGTGTACTTGTACTTGGGCCAAATGTACTTGAAAAAATCAAGTACTTTTAAGTACTTTTCAAGTACAGTACAGTAATAATCATATAAGGTACACTGCATAACTAATTAAATAACAACTGCTTTGACTGACATTAGGCAGATTATAAGTTACTTTAGTTCTACTGTTTGTTTTAAACAATATGTAAATTATTTAATAATAATGGTAATAAGTTTATCTCAACTGTAGCTACTACTGTACGGTAGTAATTGGTATTATCTGGCAACTCTCGTGCACAGACTTCAAGTTGCAATTTTAACGTCAGTAATTTATAGTTTTAGGGCAACTACAAACATTTTACAATGTGGGCAATAAATGCACCATCCACCCGGTCCTCTCACAGGTTGAGCTTAATACAGTATTTGGTAATGTTTAATTTTCTGCCATTATTGCTTACTAGGCTAATCATTAATTTGATAATGAAATGATGATTTTCTTGCTTATTTTTCTAAATAGCAAGTATCATACTCTTCATTTGTAGTGCAAATCTACTTTGTAATATTAAAATTTGTATTATAATTTAAACTAGAAAAATTACTAGAATATGTATCATTACCTTTACCTGCAAGTTGGCTCACTTCTGATCTCCTTCATTAACTAAGCCCTGTGAGCATTTCTTGCCACCCTGTGGGTAATCTTCACCTCTCTTAGGCACCGTGGGACAAGGTTCGCTGTCTAAAATCTGAGAACTACACAGACGGATACTTTTGGGGGCTTAACTATATTCATTTTAGTAAGACCACTTTAATGTATTACCATAATATGCTTCTTCATTAGATATTTGCTACTGAATTGGAAATAATCAGTGATAGGTGGTGGCGACCATCATCCACTCAATATAGTGCTGCCTACTTCTTCCTTAGCCTTTAACATTTTTTTTTTTTTGCCTGCCCTCCTCTCTTCCTATTTCTCCCATCTTTCCTGTCACTTCTTATTGCTTTTCTTTCCTTTACATGTGGCTTTACATTGAGTGACAAGCCAAATGGTTTCCTGTAACCCAAGAAACCATTTACAACGCTGGGTGGTAACCATATAACTAAACCGTATGTGCTCCCTGTGTCAACAAGTGGGTTGGTGGAGGGTTAGTCCCCCTCCTTGTACAACAAAAGTCAAATGGCCAACCCTTATGGGATTATGGCATCCGGCAATAGATAGATAGATGTTTATAAAAAATAATAAATACTCTGATGAAATGTACTTAAGTACACAGCCAAGTACTTGGACTTGGACTTAAGTACTAGGCAAATATTCTGTACCTGTACTTTTCTTCAGTACTCATACTTGTCCACAGGTACTGGCACATGTACTTGGACTCATGCCTGCCCTAGGGTGGGAAAGGAAGTCCAGATGATGACCTCTGAAAGCTATAAGAGAGATTTAGAATGTGTCAATATTCTGCCGATGTCTGCCAGTAGCCGGCCATATTTAAAATTCCTAACCCACATTTTCATTTGACAGCTGGCTGCCACATGTAACTGAGGCCAAGTTTCATTAAATCAATAAATTCTCCTATTGCTATGAAACGGGATACACAGACACGTCGGTGATGGTTAGTAAACAACGTGGCCAATTAGAGACTGTTGGTAATCACTGCCGCAGGCAACCTGGCCATTTACTTAAACACTCCATAATAAGCATAGTATACTGTATTTTGTTTTTTCCAATCAATTCTTGCAATCAATATGAAACAAAATCAATGAAAATGGAACATAAGATAAATACAAGAAAGTTACAATATTATATATAGCTAAGCAACAGAAATGAGGGAGCAACGGAAGTACAAATAAAACGGCTTAGTGAGGAAAATGCAGGGGAATACAAAAAAGAAATACAAGATCTGAAAAGGCTATATAATATTACAGAAAATTTAACAAATACAGAACAAAATGAAGCAAAGACAATGATAAGGTACAACAGAACAGAACAGAGAAGAAACCATAAATGAAATGAGAAAAGGAAACAAAACTAAAGAAGCAGCAGAACAGGAAACAGAATACAGTAATCCCTCAAATATCCGGATGTCCAGTACCCGGACATACTCACTATTCGGGTATTCTGGGCTGCCCACCCCCCAAAATGCAAAAAATCCGAAAAATCGATTAATTTTCGATTTTTTGGGACCGCGTCAGTTTGAATTTCCCGCCCGCGCTGATCGCGTATGTTTACACCCGTGGCGCCTGTCTGTCGGTCGCCATTACCCACTTTGTTACTGACTCATGAACACCTCCGACAATGGCATCGATATGGATTGCTTTTGTGGTGATACCCTACCTCCTACAGTGCTTGATACTGCTCTTCACCTTCTTCATCATGTGTGTGATGATGGAATTTACAGTTATGTACAGTGCAGTGAAGTGATGATTCCAGTTATAAAAAAAAAAACGTTGTGTAAAGTGTTGGTGATAAGTGCTGGTGATTCTCAATTGGAAAGGTGTGTCAGGTGGGTTATTACATCAGAGGGCAGCTTCTTGTTCGTAAGTACCCTAACTTCATACCTAACCTGTTTTCATCATGCTGTAAATGTGTTAAAAGATTACCAAAAATGTTAATCATAATTTCCTGCTTGCAATTTAATTTTCCCATTCATGGTTCTTACTTTAAGTAAAACAGCTAGAAAAAGGTGGAAGATGTGAATTTCATGTCCAGTCCTAACCTAGCCTAACCTATGGTTACCATAAAGATTTTCATGTCTAACCTGTTTTCATGATGCTGTTAATGTGATAAGAAATTACCCTAAATGTTAATCATAATTTCCTGCTTGCAGTTTAATTTTCCCATGCATGGTTCTTAAGTAAAACAGCTAGAAAAAAGGTTGAAGCAGTTAATTTCATGTCCGGTCCTAACCTAACCTATGGTTACCATAAAGATTTTCATGCCTAACCTGTTTTCATGATGCTGTTAATGTGTTAAGAAATTACCCTAAATGATAATCATAATTTCCTGCTTGCAATTTAATTTTTCCATGCATGGTTCTTAAGTAAAACAGCTAGAAAAAAGGTGGAAGATGTGAATTTCATGTCCAGTCCTAACCTAACCTAACCTAACCTAACCTATGGTTACCATAAAGATTTTCATGCCTAACTTGTTTTCATCATGCAGTACATGTGTTAAAAAATTACCCTAAATGTTAATCATCATTTCCTGCTTGCAATTTAATTTTTCCATGCATGGTTCTTAAGTAAAACAGCTAAAAAAAGGTTGAAGCAGTTCATGTCCAGTCCTAACCTAACCTATGGTTACCATAAAGATTTTCATGCCTAACCTGTTTTCATCATGCTGTACATGTTAAAAAATTACCAAAAATGTTAATCATAATTTCCTGCTTGCAATTTAATTTATCCATGCATGGTTCTTAAAAAACAGCTAGAAAAAAGGTTGAAGTTAATTTCATGTCCGGTCCTAACCTAACCTAACCTATGGTTACCATAAAGATTTTCATGCCTAACCTGTTTCATCATGCTGTACATGTGTTAAAAAATTACCAAAAATGTTCATCATAATTTTCTGCTTGCTATTTAATTTTTCCATGCATGGTTCTTAAGTAAAACAGTTAGAAAAAAGGTTGAAGCAGTTAATTTCATGTCCGGTCCTAACCTAACCTAACCTAACCTATGGTTACCATAAAGATTTTTCATGCCAAACCTGTTTTCATCATGCTGTACATGTGTTACAAAAATTACCAAAAATGTTAATCATAATTTCCTGCTTGCAATTTAATTTATCCATGCATGGTTCTTAAGTAAAACAGCTAGAAAAAAGGTTGAAGCAATTAATTTAATGTCCGGTCCTAACCTAACCTAACCTATGGTTACCATAAAGATTTTCATGCCTAACCTGTTTTAATCATGCTGTACATGTGTTAAAAAATTACCCTAAATGTTAATCATAATTTCCTGCTTGCTATTTAATTTTTCCATGCATGGTTCTTCAGTAAAACAGCTAGAAAAAAGGTTGAAGCAGTGAATTTCATGTCCGGTCCTAACCTAACCTAACATTGTGTTAATCATAATTTCCTGCTTTTAATTTAATTCTTTCATGCATGGTTATTAAGTGCACCAGCTATGAAAAAGGTTGAAGCAGTGAATTTGATGTCCAGTCATAACCTAACCTAACCTAACCAAACCTAACCTAACTAACCTAACCTAACCATTTTTCTGGTAGCAATTAACATCATTTACTGTATTTGATGCTTTGTATCCAATAATTTAATGCATAAAATGTGAGAAAAGATGATTTCCATGTCCGATACTTACTTATACTATGCTGGCAAGTTCTGAGATCCTATGACTCACTCACCCCTAAATCATCATTTTTTGGTTAAAATTCAATAAATTCATGCTATATGTGCATTATTTATGTGAAAAGGGACCTAAATAAGTGCTATACATGTCCACTAGGGAGGTAGGAAGGTAGTTTTCTGATTTAGGTTAGGTTAGGGTCATGAAAAACCAGTGCTGGAGCTTCAGGACCAATATCCGGACAAAACCAATATTCAGACATGCCTTTGGCTCTATTACAACAGATACTGGAGGGATTACTGTATTTAGAAAAGCTGAATTTCGAAGTCTGGAGGGTGAAGTGCTCGAAAGGGTGCAGCAGGGAAGGAAGGTTGCTGGTTCGTTAAAAACAGTGATAAGAAACAGGGAAGTGAGCATGGAAGTGAAAAAGCTGTTACATGACAGTATTGTGATATCAACTCTGACATATGGAAGTGAAGCTTGGACCCTGGTGGAAGGACAGAAGTCAAGAGTGAGAGCAGTGGAAATTAGTTATTTGAGAGGAGCATGTGGAGTCACATGGAGAGACAGACTAACAAATGAGGAAGTGAAGGAGCGTTGTGGTGTGGTTGAGGATGTGATGGGAAGCGTTAGGAGAAGCACGTTAAGGTGGTTTGGGCATGTGGAGAGGATGGAGAGTGAGAGACTGACGAGGAGAGTGTATGTGAGTGAGGTGGAGGGGGCGAGAGGGAGGAGGAGGCCGAGGATGAGATGGAGGGATGGAGTGGAGAGGTATATGAGAGAGGGGGGTGTGAGTTGGGAGCGTGGTAGTGAAATGGCAGGGGACAGAGTGACATGGAGGCGATTTGTTTGTGGCCACCCCGTGCGGGATTAAGGCGTTTGGCAATAGATAGATAGATAGATAGAATTTCAAAAAAGCAAAAGCTATATTTATGGTAAGAACGAGAATGACTGATGTTAAAGAAAACTACAAAAACAAATATGAACAGAAGTTACTATGTGAATTATGCAAGGAGGAAGAAGAAATGCAACTTCATCTGTTTTATTGTAAGGCATATGAAGATATAATGGAGAACATAACAGTGAAGGAAACAATAAATGGAACAATTCAAGAAAATGATATAAAGTGGCAGGAACTGTAGAAAAAATACTGAAAAGAAGAAATATGATACTAAACATGATATGAACAATTGAAATAGATAAATAAAAAAAAAAAAACACACCTGTTAAAACATAACTCCTGGACAGGAGAGTGCACCACCAACAACAATGTAAATTAACTGTGCTGCTATGTACCAAATCATATACGGTACCTTGAGACCGAGAGTTTTATAATATAGCTAGGTCAAAATTCTGTGCCTATTTGGTAAAGAATTAACATTGCAGCAATGTGTTGGTACAAAAGACATATGTATTAGGTGGCATAACTGCACGCAGCTATATAATTCCCAAGACCAATAAAAAAAGAAAGTAGTTAAACAAGTAACCATATATAAAGCAAGATTTGTCATGGCTGTAATGGATTAAACAAAAAAATCTTTCAAGGTTATGGTGATAACCTTGAAAGCTTTTTTTAAAAAATCCATTACAGCCAAAGCAAATCTTGCTTTATATAAACACATGATGGACAAGGCATAGAAGCACTCAAATGTTCAGAAACCTGGACAATGGACCATGAGCCAGTGTATTAGTGTAGTTATTGTAGTGAAGTGACAGGACCAGTTCCTTAAGAGGACCTTAAGAGGAAATTAGAGGCCCAGAGTAGAAGGAAAGCGATGAAACTAACTGTGCGCCGAAAAGAGGATGCGAAGTGACCCAAATTTGCTTGTTCAGTGAGAGAAAGCATGCATCTAGGTGACTTCATGCTGCTGATGGGACCCAAGAGAGTGACAGAACCATGAAATGCTCATTCCCCTGAAATTTTTTTGGTATTATTCTACAGGTGGACCCACAAAACAGCAATGAATCTACCGTTACTATAGTGTTGTGTAGCCAAGTTCTAAATGGGTCTAACCTGGCTGAGGTATTTAGTTAACAGGATATTGATTTAATATTTTCCCCTAATTCTCAAGAACTATGTTGTGGGAAGGTGTGTACTCTGTGGAGACCATGCGAAAATTACTACTGTCCTTTCACTGCACATGCATCAGAACCATGGCATATTGGCAAACATTTATCATCCAATCAGATTCAAATTAGTCACAGATGTCAGCCAATAGTGCACCTCACAGACCAAGTCACCTCGCAGCAGATTCAAATTTGAATCTGGATGTGAGGAAAATTATTTTGCAGTAATTGCTCCCTTTTATGAAAAAGACATTAGTACAACTGAATATTTATGGTGTCACCAAGTTCTGCCAATGAATCCTCATAAATGTCCTACGCACGATACTGACTTATCATAAGGAGAAGCACATCTGGTGGTGCTGCCACAAGTACCTCCAACACCAGCTGATGACTCATCAGAAGAGGATGCACAGTAATTTGGTATGCAACCTTTAAGGTTTGGTTAATTTTAGGTTAAGTCAGGTTAATTCAAGGTGAAACTTGGTTATTTCAAGGCTTGGTTAATATACTTTACATTATGTTCCGTTAAGTCTAGGTTGGATGAGTTGGGGTAGGTTTCTGTTATTCTCACTGATTCTGGTGTACATAAGAATTTCAGACTGCACAGTGTTTTGTAATGTTCTTCATTTGATTGTGATACTCATTTCTGCCAGAAACTACTGGCTTTCTTCAATTTTCCCACTTTCTCCCCTGGTCTGCTTGACTGTGTATGTGCATGGGGGGAGCTCGAAAATGAGCGACTTCCGTCAGAAATATTTATCAGATTCAACTGAAAAACACTATAAAACATTGCATTCTGAAATTCTTATGAAAAAAATAAGTATGGGTCCACTTGTATAATATAACCAAACTTTTCAGCCAGGATGCATTATGTAATCAAACAGTACAAATGTACAGAGAACTCTCAACACAAGGGATACACACAGAAAGTAATAAACCACAAAGGAAATTTTTGCCAACCCAGACAACTGAGCGTTTCTGGCACAAGAGTGGGTGGTCCTGGTATTCAGGAGAGGTACCCGAGACAGTACCTTTCGCTGCATCTTCGTCTAAGAACTTAACAGGAGCTTCACTCCTTCCTGGTTCAAACTGCACAACTATATACCCCGCAGCTGTGTGTATGTTGCCATTCATGTTATCTCCCATCTGCAGTGCCACACAGACGCTGAAGTGGCCTAAATCACAACTCCCTGAGGTATGCTTTTCAAGTTTGAATAGCTTTCATGGCTAGATTAAATTTGGGTTTGCTAATGACACGGTAGGGGTTGGCGACCCCCGTCCCCAATTAGGACGATTTGATTTTGTTAGATTCGATTCGGGTAGGTTTTTAATGAATTTCGCTCAATTTGGATTTTACACACCCCTATAGTATGTCATTTGTCACAAAATTCTCAAAATCGAAGTTAATAAAAAATAACTGGTGAAAAAAAAAAAATACTGGTATTACCTCCCAGTATAAAAACACCAGCACGTGGATCTCACGAACCTGTGGCTATTCTGCTTCAAAGAGAACGATTACCCAACCGCCAAAGATATTAGAGATCGACCCCAAAGAGCACGTGAGCTGTGAATTTACTATTCGTAGTCCATGACTTGGATGCACGTAGGCATTTGAAAACATACAGTATGTATTAGCAATTACAATTTCAACAAGGCATGATAACAGCATGGTCATTTCTAGATAACCTAGCATCAACTCACAATAATATTACACGTAAAATCCAAAGAGAGAGAGAGAAATCATCCAGTACCAAATTCACACAGAACTCACCATGCTGCCTCACACCGACGGAAAGAATGTAATGGCGGATGCGCACGTTTATATATGAAGTGCTGCGCGCACAGTGGTGCCGCTTTTCATCAAGCGCGCTTTTTTTTTTTTTTTTTTTTTTTTTTTATAGATTACTCCCGTATCTGCAAAAATGAGAAGAGGGGAAAATTAAACCTTTCCAACAGATGTGATACAGCGTAATATAACACCTTAGTAGATTTATCTGAGACGATGGTTTGAAGCTGGCAAAAATAATTTTTTCTTAATAGTCTGATTAATATTTTGAAAATGATGTATTCATTACAGCTTTCGGTAGTACATGTATACTAAAACTGAACGATACATAGTAACATATGGTGTCTGAGGAAAGGCCGCCACACACGATCAACAACGGTTCAATATTCAAGGCATGAATACCGACTGGGATGGGAAAATAACGATAGATATTACTGAAGCTACCACATACGATCAGTAATACTGATATCGTCAATATATTGACAGAAAATCAAACTCATTTGTATGTCAATATATTGAACAACCTTTCAATATAACATACATTATTAGTAACATTGATCAATACCAAATATTTACCAATAATATTGATCATGTGGGGGGAGGGGGGACGTGTACAAAGCAAGCCTACATATACAACAAAACAAAGCTGCGGGCCTAGGAAAATAATCCAGTCAGTAGTTACATACGGCGTACAACAAAGGTAGCTGGTGTATCTTGACACACACTGACTGAGAAACAGAATTAACATCTATATTTAACATCTATATTTACTGAGTGCGATTAATACAAGATTTAAAAACTTTAAAAAATACTCATAAGTAATGACTACTAGGCTTTCTAGAACGTTGGTGCAAATTAAGTATATTCACGGAGAATAAAAATAACATTATCCCATTTGTTATGCTACGTATTTGTGGGTCGGTTTCTCGCCCTCAAATACGCAGGCTACAGCGGGTCCCTATTCTAGACCGGGTCGGTCACTCTAAAGAGTAGGACTAGACACAAAAACAAGGCAGTAAGTATTACACACATGTATTCCAGATATCTTCCCAGGGACAATAGTACATCAATAAATATATTACAAACTGGGTTGGTCGGGGATGGGTTAACACTTAACACAAGGTTTTACTTGACGGGGAGTCTGTCACTATACCGACTGATAGAAGTATGGTGCTATTTACCCAACATTTATGGCACATAAAATACACTTACAATTTAAGACACATAAATGAATCTACTACATTTCCCAAACCCGTATAGCACTGGACGGCACTGTATATAAGTTACGTTAACACCTGTGTCACAGACACCTGTTGGCCGGAAGTCTATCTCAGGCAGAGTCTGCCAGTACTAGTGATCACTGACGGAGGGGGACTGCGATATTCTGGCATACCCTGACTAACGTGCCCGGACACTGGGGTGGGTGGAGATTTAATGCACGAGGAGAAGGCACGATGGAAATAATATATATTCCTTCTGTTGGTCACAGGTGTTTCACTCGCATGCCTATGGGTTGGGGAGGGAGAGTTTAAATAACAAGGGAATGGCACAACCGACACAATATTATTGTTCTGTTGGTCACAAAGGCATTTCGTTCACTGGGGGGGCGCGGGACTCTACTCGGGATATAAGTCAGGCCACGGTTAGCTATTAGGCTCGTCCAGTCTTATACTCTGGGTTCCTGGTCACTTAACTCGAGAATACACTGTAGGGGATCACTCATATGGTATAAGTTAATGCACAAAAATATCTGGGTCGAAAGAGCACACACATATGCAAAGTCCACTCACTTCATTACCACTGGTGGGCCCTAGGTTGATTCCCCCGTCCGGAGGAATGGCAGAGCGGCGCGCCCCTGGACAGGGCCCCACACGTAGTCGTGGGACTAGGGGCTCGGCCCGAAGAGAGCCAGGAGACGGGCCTGTCGTCGAGTCTGGGAGAGACTCAGGGAGGCCTCGCCCACAGGTAAGTCGCGCCCTGGTGTTCGGGGCAACTCCCGGGGCACTGGAACCCGGGGCAGCTGGACTGTGGCAACGGCTAGAGGGTGGCGTCGCCGACAGGGTCGTCACACGGGAACCTCGGGCCGGGGGAGTAGTAGACAGGGTCCGACGTCAGCTGCGGGGTCTGCGGGGACTCTGCTTTGGCCGCTGTTCACCCTGGTAGAGTTGCAGGGAACCAAGGCCTCGGGTGAGGCCTTGCCACGGCTCAGGGGAGGGGTCCTCTCTGGCTGCAGGTCCTCCTGTAGGAGAGAAGCGGACTGTGGCCTGCTTTACATCCGACCTGACGTGACTAGTGGCCAATGTTGTGGTAGCACAGGGGACATCAGCTTCAATGCGGCTAATGGCCTGCTCTGGCTCTGGCCTGACGTGACTAATGGCCGACGTCAGGGTGGCACAGGGGGCATCAGCTTCAATGCGGCTAGTGGCCTGCTCTACCGCTGGCCTGACGTGACCAATGGCTGACGTCGTGGTGGCACGGGGACAACAGCTTCAGTGCGGCTAATGGCCTGCCCTACCTCTGGCCTGATGTGACTAGTGGCCAATGTCGTAGTGGTGCAGGAGGTTGTAGCTCTGGTGCGGCTAATGGCCCGTACCGTGGAGCTGAGAGGACTAGTAGCAGAGGGATGGACTGTGGCCGATCCTGCCTCGTACCCAGTACGGCTTGTGGCCAATACTGCGGCACCACTCTGGGGGGAACGACTACAGGAGTCGGACAACTTATGGCCTGTCCTGACCGGCCGACACGCGTCCGTGTTGCGACCCTGTAGCGGGGATGCAACTGGGGAATGGACTGTGGCCGGTTCTGCCCCGTACAAGGTATGACTGTGGCCAATACCGCGGCGTTGCATGGAGTTGTAAACTCCACCCCTTACCTGGCGAGTGGAATTCCGGCCGGAGACTAGGCGCCAGCAACTGCTATCTTTCCGGGTCACCACCTGGGAGCAAGAGGGGTGCCAGGAAGTGATACAGGTGCGCCGTTCCTGTTCCCAGCTGCTCCGTGTCAGCGGCGGTCCCCCAGTGGTACTGGGGGGGTTGGAGGTGCTGGTGTCGTCTGCTCTGGCCGTCATGTCGTCTGCGGCTCCAACCCCTAACGTCTGTATTTCACCATTGATGGAATTTGATATTTTGCAGTAAGGCGACGTTCCATGGACAATGTGATGCCTTTGCTGCATCACGAACTGTTTATTCCAACAGTATCTCAAGCAAGAGTCATTCGCGATGGTAGTACGGATATTCTTAAAATAATCATTAGTAAGGAAAAAGTACTGAGAGAAACTGATATGCTATCTATCTACTGCCAGACTAATATGCTAAAACAAGAATTATAAAGGTGACCAAGGAAAAAGTACGTCAGCACTTAGGCTATTTAATAATTCATAAGTTTCAGGATAAGTTCCAGAGATGTGGAAGACAGCGAACATATGCCCATTTTTAAAAAGGGTGAATAATGCGTCGAATAAGATAACATCAGTAGAATCAGTTTTAGCAAATAAAATTAGAGAGCGCTAAGAAGACAATCCTGTCTCACTAATTACCATTTTTATCGGAGGTTTATGACGTACTAGAAAACGATATATATATATTTTTTTTTTTAATTTAAGATTCGCCACACTGGTGTGGCACGGGCTCGGGGTGGAGAGCCCGTCAGAGGATGGCAGTAAATAAACAAGGGGGCGTCGTCTGCATGGCGACAGAGGACGCTGGCGTGGGGGGGGGGGCAAAGCCCCCCCCCCCTAATAACAAGGGGGCGTCCTCTGCATGGCGACAGAGGACGCTGGCGTGGGGGGGGGGGGGGGGCAGAGCCCATCCCCCGGACAAATATATACCAGTAAGCTTACAGTAGTATTTATATGAACCTGAGTAAATCTTTTGACAGGGTTCTGTACGAAAAGTTACCAGAAAGGTTCGAACACTCTATATAGACGGCGATATCTTGGTTAAAATCCAGGCTGAAGGGACGAAAATGAGTTTAATGAATGGCATTAAGTCAGTGTATTAGTCTTGGTTTACTTCCCACTTCTTTATTGAAGCCTCCAAAACTTTGGTAAAGTTGCTTTAGTGATTTCTATATTCTGTCAAACAAAATATTTCCAATAATTCTATCTATCTATTGCCAGACGCCTCAATCCCGCACGGGGTGGCCACAAGCAAATCGCCTCCGTGTCACTCTGTCCCCCGCCATTTCACTACCACGGTCCCATCTCACACCCCCCTCTCTCATATACCTCTCCACTCCATCTCATCCTCGGCCTCCCCCTCCCTCTCGCCCCCTCCACCTCACTCACATACACTCTCCTCGTCAGTCTTTCACTCTCCATCCTCTCCACATGCCCAAACCACCTTAACGTGTTTCTCCTAACGCTTCCTATCACGTCTACAACTACACCACAACTCTCCTTCACTTCCTCATTTGTTAGTCTGTCTCTCCATGTGACTCCACATGCTCCTCTCAAATAACTAATTTCCACTGCTCTCACTCTTGACTTCTGTCCTTCCAACAGGGTCCAAGCTTCACTTCCATATGTTAGAGTTGGTATCACAATACTGTCATGTAACAACTTTTTCACTTCCATGCTCACCTCCCTGTTTCTTATCACAGCTTTCAACAAACCAGCAACCTTCCTTTCCTGCTGCAGCACTTCACCCTCCAGACTTCCATCCTTACTCATCACACTGCCCAAGTACTTAAATTCACTCACATTCTCCATATCCTTCCCATCCAATCTCACTGTACATTCACTGGCTTCACTTCTCTCGAAGACCATCACTTTACTCTTCCCTACATTCACCTTTAGATTCCGTTTCTTACACACTCTCCCAAACTCATCTACCAAGCCTTGCAGCTCACCTTCGTCTTCGCTCAACAACACAGTATCATCTGCAAACAACAGTACAGGGAGTTTCCAAACATTGCCCTCTCTCACTAGGGCTGCTCCAACATCCACTGCCTGACCTTGTATCTCTTTTATAACCCCATCCATGTACAGATTGAACAGCAATGGAGACATGACACATCCTTGTTTCAATCCAACCTTCAAATGGAAAGATTCACTCAGTTTGCCATCCACACGCACTGCAGCCTTAGCACCCTTATACATACTCTTCACTGCCTTCAACAACTTCCCATCCACTCCATATATTCTTAATACCTTCCACAATCCTTGTCTCTCCACCCTGTCATATACTTTCTCCAGATCCATGAAGGCTGCATACAACTTCTTGCCCTTCTCTAGAAACTTTTCCACTAAGGATCTAAGAATGAATATCTGGTCTACACAACCTCTTCCCTTCCTAAAACCTTGTTCTTCTCCAATTCCTCTGTAATTTCCCTAACTCTGTCAATAAGTATCCTACCATATACTTTTCCTATTACACTGAGAAGGCAAATGCCCCTATGATTACCACACACTTCTTTTTCCCCTTTTCCTTTGTACAGAGGAATAATTATACCTGACTTCCAATCCTCAGGAACTCTACCCCCCTCCCAAGCCAATCTGCACACCTTCCACATCCATTCTATTACTATCTCTCCCCCATGCTTCAGCACTTCACCACACACTCCATCAATTCCTGGGGCTTTCCCCATTTTAACTTTCTTCATTGTTTCCACCACTTCCATCCTACTGATTTCTTCCTCTCTTCTCACAACCCTCCTTCTCCCTGCCATTCCCCAGCCACTTATACTTGAATTACTTTCATTCTCTATGTTCAGCAGTTCATTAAAGTGTTCTCTCCATCTGTTTACTTTTTCTCCCTTCTCCACTAGTAATCTACCATTTTTATCTTTCACACCCCCACTGACTTTGTTGGCACCCTGTCACCTCCTTCCAGAAAATTTTCTTACATTCCCTCCACTCTGCACTCAAATTCCTTCCAAATTCCTCATCCACTCTCTTCTTACTCTCTCCTACTAATCTTTTCACCTCTCTCCTCCTCACTACATATAACTCTCTCGTCCGTCTCTCATCTTCTTCGACACCCTTGGTTCCTCATCCACTCATTATATGCTTTCTTCTTTTGTGCCACAGCCTCTCTCACCTCTTCAGTCCACCATGCTGTTCCCTGAACCCCCTTTCGTCTTCTCTTCACCCCACACACCACCTCACATGCTGCACAGATTTCTTCTGTGAATATCTTGCACACACCTTCCACATCCCCCATCTGCTCCAATCTATATTTACCCAATCGCTCCTCCACTTCCCTTTTATATTCAACCTTTATTCCATCCTCTTGTAACTTTTCTACCCTCCTTGTAACAAATACTTCCTCTTGTCCTTCCCTTCTTCTCTTCCTCCATCTTGTTTGGATTCTGATTCTGGCCACCACCAAGTGGTGGTCAGAAAGTCCACTCCCCCAACCTCTATATACTCCTGCATCCATTACACATCTTCTCATCCTTTCATCCACACACACAGTCAATCATTGCCTTCCGTTCATTCATTCCACCGTCCACTCTTCTCACCACTCTCCATGTATACCTATGGATCATTTTGTGCCTGAAGAGGGTATTAGCTACCACCAACCCCCTCCCAGCACAAATGTCCACTAAAGCACTGCCATTCTCATCCATCTCTGCAGGCACACCCCACTCACCAACCACTCCATCCACCTTCTCATTCCCTACTTTTCCATTCATATCTCCAATCAGAAACACTCTCTCATTCCTTTCAAACTTTTCCAAGCAGGCTTCCACATTTGTCCAAAACTCTTCTCTCACTCTACTTACACGATCTTGCGTTGGCGCATACACGCACACAATTGCCCACATTTGTAGTCCAACTTTCACTTTTACCCACACAATCCTTGACCCAACTGATCCATACTCTCTTACATTCTTCTTCCATCTGTTGCTCACAGCAATACACACTCCCTCTTTCGCCCTCTCATTCTCACCCACTCCTGTGCATATACCCCATCCATACTCCCATTCTCTCACACTCTCACCTCGCCATTTAGTTTCAGTTATTCCACATATATCCACTTTCGCTTTCTCAAGCACCTGTACAATCTCTCTCTCACCTTATCATTCATACCCCTAACATTCCATGTTGCAATCTTTACCACGTCCTTTGTCCGGTCCTTTTTCGTCAACTTTTGGTCAGTCCTGGTCTGAGGCTTCTTGTGCATATTTTTAGTTAGTTGTTTTTACGGGGTGGGGCACTAACCCACCACCAACCCTTTTAGTCGCCTCTTATGACAAGCGGGGACACTGGAGGAGAATTCTTGAAAAAAAAAAACCCTACCCTCAGGGGGGAGCAATAATTACTTTTACATTTTCTATGTACCGCAGTTGTAATCTCTTCACTTTGCTTCTTTCATTCATATATCCAGGGCAAGAAGATTCCTCTTCAAGATCACATTCAGGGCAAAGAACATTTTCTCCTGTAAATTATTTTCTATCATTTAGTGGTAATAAATTTACTCTGCACCAATATAACATTACCCATGCTGTTATCATGTATATCATTTTCACTTATTCAGAGTTTTACTCTCGGTACATTTCAGTGATTTATTTGTTTTCTTTTTTACATCTCCATGGATCTGATAGTTTTCTTTAGCCTCTCTCATACTCTTGACATCTTTGGGTGTTACACATACCGTATTTCTGTCAAATACTAACACACATCTTTTATCCATGCATATTTTCTTGTCATTTTCATGTGTTCTATAATTTCTTTTAGAAGATGATTTACTGCCTGACTTCATCAGATAAGGTTATTGTTTTTGACCTTAAGTGCATTAGACTCACCTGGTTGGCTACGCTACCCTATTACAGTTTAACAGTATGGCTCTGTAGGAAGCTGGTTTTCAAGAAATAGGGCAGCCCATACCTGCTGGTACGTCAGCCCCATTTCCTATACACATCATCATCAGAATATACTATTGAGTAGGGGCTGAGTTTTATGCCATATGCAGGGTAGATACACTACTTGAAGGACTTCAAATTATGAATTGTAGTTATTCAGTATAATCGAACAAGATGTGACCTAGTTGCGAGTGGAGGGACTTTATATATGATACAACTGAGTCAGTGCTAACAGTATCATCTGACAGAGAATTCCAGAGGTCTATACATCTGATACTGAAAAACCTGCGTCTACACTCAGCTGAAGTGCGGGGCTTGGCCACCATGAATATATGGTCTCTGGTGTGAGTTTATGAAGGAAGAGAAAAAAGATCAGGTGGTGCAACTGGGGACTGACAGTGGAAGGTTTTCCAGCATTTAATAAGGTCAGCTCTGATCAGTCTCCCTTTTACAGAATATGGGTCAAGGTTTTTCAGACAGTCAGCATAACTGAGTTCAGACAGGCCGTTGATTTGCTTAGTCCATCTGTGCTGTACAGACTCCAGGAGCCTCAGGTCCCTGTGGTAGCCTGTATTCCATATAGTGGAGCCAAATTCCAGGATAGATCTGATGTGGGATTTGAACAAAGTCATCATAAAATCTCAGTCACGACAGAGGGTGGACCAATTAGACAGAAGCCTAGTCTGATATAGCTGAGAGTTTGATAATTCCGAGGGTCACCCCCCAGGTGGGGTTCTCAAGCATATGACCAGAAAATAAATTACTACAGTATCATATTCTAGTCTCGTAAATGAAAACTGTACTCCATTTAATTTGGCCCTTAATTTCACCCTTTTGCAGCTTATCGCACATCTTTATAGCTCTTCTTCATGACGTGATCAGTACAATATTACCATACTATAATCTGTTACTAAAACTCAGCAGTCACAGTGGGCAGAGGGCAATTTCAGGCCAGGTTGGAGTATAGATGGCTGTACACGGTTTACATTGCCACGCACCTAGCTTGCTGTACATTTAGTGAACTTTCACTCACTGCCACTCAACAAAAATGACTTCTAATGGCTCTGGTATCATGTCTGGTATAGTCCTGAGGCGCTGGGTATTGGGGTCCTGGAGGCTGTAGTGCTGAATCCTGTGGCAATGTGGGGGCTGGCTGAGGAGGTTGATGCCACAAATACAGTAGAGGTCTCTGACAATGCAGATCCTCTTGGCAGCAGGTGAGGGCAGAGGCTTGAAAAACTGGGAGATCTTAGCCTGGATCTTCCTTGGCTGCCGTTGCTTCATTAACTCCAGGCTGATGAGCAACAGATTTCATAATGTTGAGCAAGAGGTCAGCAGTGGTTGTGCTACTAAGGCCTGCACTACAGTGTCATGGTACCAGGGACGTCTGTGTTTTGAGGGGATGCAGGGATGAGTGGGCATTGTGCTCTCTTCCACACTTGGGTGTGAAGTTTTTGCCTCTTAATTTTTTCCTGATTGATCTTGACATTGTGCCTCCCAGAATAAGGACACCTGTATGCTGCACTACACTTCCAAAGCAAATGCCCCCACATGCTGCAGCAGTAGCAAAGGTCAGGCTCTGAACATTACATGCAACCTCTCTGTATACCAGTGGCCTTATGAATGGTGTCTTTCGAATCTTCCCCTCTAACAGAACAATAAGCTGTGGCTTCAGGTCTTTCCTAACCTTTCGTCTCTTCATCCACAGGACATTTTCTGGAGCTTCAAGATCTTCCACTGCCCAGTGGACGGAAACATTTTGAGTAATAAACCTGGTTTGGGAGCAGTTGATAACAGCTTCCAAAACAATGCCATTAAATCTATCTGCTGTCAAATAATCCACAGCATAGCCATTTCTCACAAACACTCAGATGAGTCTTGCCTTCTTTGAACAGTATCTCAAATTCAGGAAACTGTTTTGCCACAGAAACCATCCTCTTAGCTTTTTGTGAGAGAGCTCAGAATCTGAGATGAAATTCAACTTCACTTTGGCATCACGGTTTTGCTCCAGTTCTCCAAACTTCATCACATTCTCAACATCTGATGCATCAGGGTCCCCTCCCATATCTTAGTGTTTGCTGACATTGTGCCATGTTTACAGTAATTTACACATGGCATGGCTCACAC
Organism: Birgus latro; assembly: GCA_018397915.1. Taxonomy (NCBI): domain Eukaryota; kingdom Metazoa; phylum Arthropoda; class Malacostraca; order Decapoda; family Coenobitidae; genus Birgus; species Birgus latro. The sequence goes on from JAGKTI010003657.1 coordinate 25,947, forward strand.
TGCACCACCAGTACTGCCATCCATGATCATTCCTTGTACTGAGGATTGTTCCTGCCATTCCCCATCACTTTCTGAGGACAAGAGACTATCACAGGGGCCAGTCCTTTCCCTGATGCTGTAGGTGTGATTAGAGGGACAAGACCCTTAGCATTTACAGGGGCAGTACTATGCAGACATGGGAGCTAGTGCATATGCATGCCAATACCCTATGATCATCTGACAGGCACTGTGGCAAGGGTAATTTTTAATTAAGCCATAAGCTGGTACAGATTTATAAAAAAAATGTATAAGTACAGCATAAAAACTCTGTCAGTTTATCCATTGCCAGATGCCTTAATCCCTTAAGGGGTGGCCACAAACAAATCGTCTCCATGTCGCCCTGTCCCCCGCCATTTCACTGCCCTGCTTCCAGCTCACACCCCCCTCTCTCATATACCTCTCCACTCCATCCCTCCACCTCATCCTTGGACTCCCCCTCCCTCTCCCCCTTCTCCATCTCACTCACATACACTCTTCTCATCAGTCTCTCATTCTCCATCCTCTCCACATGGCCAAACCACCTCATTGTGTTTCTCCTAACGCTTCCTCTCACATCCACATCCACACCACAATGCTCCTTCACTTCCTCATATGTCAGTCTGTCTCTCCATGTAACTCCACAAGCTCCTCTCAAATAACTCATTTCCACTGCTCTCACTCTTGTCATGCGTCCCTCCAACAAGGTCCAAGCTTCACTTCCATACGTTAGACTTGGTATCACAATACTGTCATACAGTAAATTTTTCACTTCCACACTCCCGTGTTCTTATCATTGCTTTCAAAGAACTCAAAACACCTTAAAGAGTAACTGCTGAATGTATTATATATAAAGTTCATTACAGTATCATTCTCATCCTCACCATTCTGACTTATTTTCCTAACCCAAGGTGGCACAAGGTAGAGTCCACAGAGCCAGAAAAAAAATGAAAGAATGAGACACTAACCAAAGTTCACCTAACTGAATGAGCCACACTCCCCTTCACTCACCACTGAAGCCCCCAGAATCCTGGCTCCATTTGATAGGTCTATGAACATTCCGCACATAGCTTCACACCTACTTATCTGATAGAATCAGTCTTTTGACTATCCATTTAAAATCTTTTTTTTCCCTCTGCCACTCATCATTGATCAGCAACACAATTCTTTCTTTGCATCTTCCATGCACATTCGTACCCAACCTTACAAATTTCACACCTTTCCACTCCTCCACTTCACACTCTTTCATGTTTGTTTCACCCAGTGCCATCATGGCACACCTAGCACTCTTAAATGCATATATTACTTCCAACAACTTACTCTACAAGGTCGGGCAGTGGATGTTGGAGCGGCCCTAGTGAGAGAGGGCAATGTTTGGAAACTCCCTGTACTGTTGTTTGCAGATGATACTGTGTTGTTAAGCAAAGACGAAGGGGAACTGCAAGGCTTGGTAGATGAGTTTGGGAGAGTGTGTAGGAAACGGAATCTAAAGGTGAATGTAGGGAAGAGTAAAGTGATGGTCTTTGAGAGAGGTGAAGCCACTGAATGTACAGAGTGAGATTGGATGGGAAGGATATGGAGAATGTGAGTGAATTTAAGTACTTGGGCAGTGTGATGAGTAAGGATGGAAGTCTGGAGGGTGAAATGCTCAAAAGGGTGCAGCAGGGAAGGAAGGTTGCTGGTTCGTTGAAAGCAGTGATAAGAAACAGGGAGGTGAGCATGAACGTGACAAAGTTGTACATGACAGTATTATGATACCAACTCTAACATATGGAAGTGAAGCTTGGACCCTGTTGGAAGGACAGAAGTCAAGAGTGAGAGCAGTGGAAATGAGTTATTTTAGAGGAGCATGTGGAGTCACATGGAGAGACAGACTAACAAATGAAGAAATGAAGGAACGTTGTGGTGTAGTTGTGGACATGATAGGAAGCGTTAGGAGAAACACGTTAAGGTAGTTTGGGCATGTGGAGAGGATGGAGAGTGAAAGACTGACGAGGAGAGTGTATGTGAATGAGGTGGAGGGGGCGAGAGAGAGGGGGAGGCCGAGGATGAGATGGAGGGATGGAGTGGAGGTATATGAGAGAGGGGGGTGTGAGTTGGGAGCGGGGTAGTGGAATGGCAGGGGACAGAGCGACATGGAGGCGATTTTTTTGTGGCCACCCCGTGCAGGATTGAGGCGTCTCGCAATAGATAGATAGAACTTACTCTACTCCCTGACACGTACATCTCACATTCCACGTGGCCAAACAAACCTGCCCATTTGGTTGGCATCCAGGGCAGTTTCAGGACCTTATGAGGCTCTCTTAATTTACGTCCATTTTTGAGAAGCGAGTTTTAAAGATTTGGGAAAGCTGGGGACACTACCCCTACCAGATGACCCCAGACTTTCACTCAGCATTTTCTTTCTCATAGGTGGGCTGCCAAGCAAGGCTATGAGGTCCAGCTACCCTGCTAGATGACCATAGCTCATCCTTCCTTTGGCAAGTCTTGCTTTTGTTCTGCTGGATGTATAACCACCCTCCTCCTTGGACAAATCCAGTGGGATTGTTTGTTTAGTCACTGACAGCCCAGCCATGACAGGGATATTACTAAATTACTTGGTACCAGTAATATATCAACAAACCTGACCTGACCTGAGCTTATTGCTAATGGCCACTTGCACAAAAATACTCCCAGTCATAATTCACTGCTTCAGCGAGGATCCATACATGTAACTTTATGTTGCACCCTCCACCACAGAGGGGAGAAAAAAAAAAAAATCCTTCCCTCTCAGCACACCATTAATTGCATACCACAGCCATCCAAAACTTCCAGCCAAACATCCTTCTTTAAAAAAAAAAAAAAAAAAGGGGGGGGAGGAAAGGGCACCAAACAGACACCATATTCATTGTGTCATGCCTGTGTTGTTTCCCAAAGCTGCATTTTCTACCATCTATTGAACTCAACAAATTTCAACATTTTTCAGGACTTTATTGGTTGTTGTGCAGAAAATACGCCAACTCCACTGTCAGGCACACAAACTTAGAAAATCTGTGGTGTTGACATTATTCCAAAATATGGTACAGGTTGTACCTGCTTCAGTAGCAACATAAACTGTATCTCACAGTCCACTATGTCCTCACAGTTATGCAGATCCTGCCCTCTCCACAACACACTCCATGCACCTCACTTTCATGACACTGACAATCCTTTAGAGAAAAAAGAAAAAAAAAAGTGTGAGCTTGGTGTCGCATGCACCAATTTCACTCATGCACAAAGTGCCCTATTTACAAAGGTCCTTGTATCTAAGTATGAGGAAAAAGGTATAAGGTTTTTGTGCATTAGCTCACATGCACCAAGTATATGACAGACAACTTACTCAATGACCTCTGATGGGCAACTTCATTGCACTCTTATGAACAAAAAGTCTTCAACTTTTCCTTCACTCTTTTTGATAACCAGTAACTCTTCCAACAACACCCTCAGCTCTGCTTTTTCTAGCTCGAGTACTGGAATGAAGTTCCTGCTTTGGTTCCATGCTGACATCCTAACTAGGCACTCTTTTGCCTCTTCAACTTGTACCTCCCCTTCTTGCTGTCATTCAGCCTGTCTTAAAGAAGGATAACCACTCCCAGCCTTCTAACTATCACCCAACTGCTTTAATATCTTGTGTTTTAGAAGTCTCCAAGTCTATGCTTAACAGTAAGATTTGAAGCATTTTTCCTCTCATAACCTTCTAATCACTGATATGAGTTCCACCAAGGACACTTCACTGGTGATTTCCCCTTCCTTGATCATCCTCCTTTTGGATCTGTGGTAAAACCTTTGCCATTGTAATTGATATCTCAAAGGTTTTTGACCTTCTTTTCCAAACTGTACTCCAAGTTTTTATTCTTCCATTTGTGCTTTCATTTCTATCTTCCTTTCTGGCCATTTTATAGTGCTGCTGTAATTGGCCACTGTTCTTTTACTGAAGCTATCGATAGTGATGTTCCTCAGGGTTCTGTCTTGTCACTTCAATGACCATCTGGGCTGAACTATTTAACTCTATCCACTGGCATGCTGAAATCTCAACCTTTCACATATCCAACCACCTCTCAAAGTATCTATTAAAAACAACTACTTCAACAATCAAAGGATTAAGCCAGGGCAAACCTGGTCTCTGACTAGGGTGTTACTGGATGTGACTGGGGTAAGAAACTTTGTTTTTAATGCATCAAAAATGTAATTTCTGCATCTTGCAAATCTTCAAAACCTTCCACAAGATAACACTTAATCTTTAGCAACTCACACACACACACACACACACACACACACACACACACACACACACACACACACACACACACACACATATACTGTATATACAGTATATCCATCCATCCATCATCCAATCCTGTCGCCCCATGAGGAGTATAGGAGCCTGGTGCTAGGCAAGTTGGTCCTGACATTTAAGATGAAAGTGACCAGCCTCACTCATCCCTGAGTGGCATCACATGAGCAATGAGCCCTAACTACCCCTTGGATATAAACCTACACAGGCTCCATCTGACCCACTAAACCACCAGGCACCATAATTTGGTTAAATGGTTACCACCCAGCATAATAAATGGTTTCCTGGTGTACAGGAAACCATTTGGCTTGTCACTCAGTGTAGAATCACCCATAGGCAGAAGGAAGAGGAAAGAATGAAGGAAAGAAAGACAGAAGCAGGGAGTGTAAAGTCACCTGTAGACAGAAGAAAGAGGGAAAAATGAAAGAAAGACAAGAGGAAGGAAGGAGGAGAGGAAAGGGCAGACACCCAAAGCAGCACTACATTGAGTGAGTGGATGGTAAGTGCCCCCACCTACCACAACTACAGTAATCAAATGGTATAATATATATAAACATACTGTACTGTACACTGATAAACATGTCTTTTATTTACC